>VYYI01001251.1:0-20823 GCA_021029175.1 Bilobella aurantiaca
TGCGTCACTTTCTCCAGCGTTTTCCCGTGACGATCCAAGGGCATCAAATTCGTCAAAGAAAACAGTAGACGGCGCATAGTACTTTGCCAGGTCAAAGAGGACCTCATGCAATCAATAAAAATGTTTAAAAGTAAAATAGAAATACTAAAATGATTATAAACCTTTTGAACTGAATCGATCCTTACCTTTAAAATTTTTTCAGAATCTCCACGCCATTTACTAACAACACTCGATGAAGAAATATTGAAAAATGTAGTGTTGCATTCTGTGGCAACTGCTTTTGCCAACATTGTTTTCCCTGGAAGAAAAATGGAAAAAGACTACATCATAATGATGCACAGTAAATAATAATAATAACTCAATAAATTAATAACACAGGTTCTAATTAGAAAAAGTACACACACCAACTCCAGGTGGGCCGAACAAGAGCAAACCCTTCCAAGGGGCTAGCCCTTGGCCGAAAAAGTCCTTAAAATCCTTGCTGTAAACCAGTGCCTCCTTAAGGACTACCTTGGCATCTTCTAAGCCAATCACATCCTCCCATTTAGTACTCAATCCCTTAAGTACTATGTCCTGCAGCAACAATTTGGTTAATATAAGCCAAAACATTCAAAGCTTGTTTTGCTATTCGTTTTGCCTTCTTTATAACTTCTGCAAACGTCCTCATTTCTTCCGTTGGGAAATCCACAGCCGATAGCGGCTTTAGTAATTTTTCATCATCTTGCGCTGAAGAAACGCTATTTCCTGGAGCGATTCCTTGTACTTCCAAATGACCTAATTCTGCTAACATAGCGCGTTTTGCTGTCTCCATCTTTGAATCAGATGCACAATATCCCCCGCCTTCTGCTTCAGTATAGCCCATTGGTTTAGGAAGAGACTGCCTTTTGTCTTTGATGCTTCCTGAGCCACGTCGATTGACGTACGGATTGGCCTTCATTTTCTCAAGGAGTTGGTCAGTTGCTGACGTTGCTCCGGTTTTTCTAAATGAAAATACAACGCTATTTCCAATTAAAGTGCTCCAATTGCAAATGAATTCCATTGTTGTAAATTGCAAAATTGAGACTTGCTTGAAGTACTGTGGATATCTCTGGTAGCGCAAGTGATAATAGGTTTCGAATTCAAGGAAGACGGAATGGAGGTCAATGTTGTCGCAAATAGTCAATTCTTCTAAATTCAGGGAACATTCATTTGACAAAGCGGTAGCTGCATTGAAGTAGCTGCAAATGATAATAAGGTTCATTTACTACATATTTCCAATTTACTTTTCAATTCTTCTAAATAAGAAGAAGAAAAAATATGGGGTGTTTAATTTAAAAAAAAAAGCTCATTTTAAAATTTTCGAAATTTCCTTTACCCCTTGTCCACGAGGAGTTGAAACGTAAAAACGAGCAATGCCTTTTCGCGATGGGAAACGCGCTTGTCTTCCTAGAAAGCGAATTTACTAATTTAAAGTTCGATCATAATTATAGTTTCTTTTTTAAATCGCTTACGGCGTCCTTTAGCATGGAGTTCATTTTTAGATTCTGGTAACTCATTGTAGCAGTAGCAGACATTTTGTTGGATGAGAAAAAGTTTGCGAAGAAGAAAGAATGCCAAAAAATTATAACCAGAATATAATTTTACTTTTGATGTGTTCGTGCCTCCAATTATTATATCAATTAGTCAATAAAATTTTCGTTTCCCTGGGATACACAACAAAGCATTTAAAGTCTCATCGCACATGTGTCGTGTCCTTGTGTCGTCGGCTATTACGAAAAAAAAGTAAAAGCTTAGGACAAATAAGTTTGACTTTCACCAAACACGAGAATCAAGGGCTTTCCCCTTTGAGATGCTTTCTGCTTCATCTGCCTACTCTCTTGCATCCAAAAGAGCCGTTGGTATTGTTTGCAGAATTCGAATTTCCCGCTTTGACAAAATGACTCCAATGTAACTTGTAGATGGCAGTGGAGTCAAATTCACACCTCAAAACCACGCCGAAAAAATTCTTAAAATACCCAAGAATGGAATTAATTTAACAAATTAATTTATTTTTAATTTGTTCTCTTGCATAGTTGCAAAAAAACGAATGAAATGGAACTTGCGAAAGATGCAGTGTTTATTCTTCAGAGGAGGAATTGTAAATTGTTCAGTGTTTTTAAGTGTACAGATTTGCAGTAGTATTTTAATCCGAGTCCAATTCGTTGTAGAATCGATTATAGTCTTTCGATGGCTGAACACGGTAAGTCTTGTCCTTGTTCAAAATGGCCGTCAGAGGGAACTTTTCGTTGATGTGGAAGTGAAAGCGAACTTTCTTGGGCCCTTGACCTTGGTCCCTGGGACTCGTCGTCACCCCGTCTACGCTGCTGGTTGAGGTTGAGGTGCTGAGGTCATCGTGGTATGGGTCAAGAGGTCGTGACCTTGCCTCTCCAATGACACGGTACTGCTCATGCTCAGTGAGTAGGAGAAGGAAGGGTGAGAAAATTAAATTCAAGAATCCTACAGAGCGGATCAAATCTGGAAATCCAATTAAGCGCACAAGTTGCCCAGCCGCGAGAGGTCCTGGAACAGAAAGCGTAATTGAATCTTACAAATTCTAATTATTCGCTTCAAAACCCATATGGTTGGAACTTGCCCAGGGAATAGGCCAGTGCTACCGAAGTCTGGGCCAGGGCATAGACGCTGCCGTAGCTGGCCTTGTGTCGATCATCAGCCAAACGGGCCAAGAGAGGCATCAGCGATGCGTCGACTATGCCAAGACTTAGGCCCAGTGCAAAGTGAGGAAAGGTCAACTGCCAAATAGCTCTACAAAATGGCAACTGAAAAAAAAATTATCAATCTGTATTATCAAGAAATTTCAACTGAAATAGAATTCTTAAGTTTTGAAATCGTTACTAGCAAGCACGATATTCCAATAGTCACCATCGACACCATTGACGACTTCCAGCGTCCCACTTGCAAGGCAATTTGGCCAAAAAACGAAGTTCCAATGAAATAGCCAATACTGTCCGGCACAAAAACTAGGCCCAGCTCCCACTTCTGAAAATCAATCGAATCAAGTGCTTCAATAACACTTTAATTGAATTGATTGTTGATTCAAGAGTAAAAATAATCCCACTTTAATAATCAAAAACAATAGATCGATCGGAGTGAACAGGAAAACTTTAGGACCCGACTGCGCTGTTTCGTAAAATTGCTATATTCTTAAATCTCAAAAAAAATCAACGCTACATTGCAAAGTTGTCCATTGTCACCCAATTAAAATTGCACAAAATCCCTCAAATAATAATTCAAAAGCCCAATAAGTTCAAAAATTAAAATATACCGGTGGGTCAATGGTCTCTATAAGCCACATTGGAAGCGTGGGTTCCAGCACAGCGATGACCGTTGTAGAAAACCAAATTGCAATTGAAACAATCATGATTGATTTATCCTTGAGAAGTGACCAGCAACTAGAAACATCGATATTGACAGGAAGATCAGCCTCTGTCACATTCTCCAGCTTATTCACTGCCAAATCGCTGGAAGCAGGTCGTGCGAATTTCAGTTGAAGTCCACATAAAACTGAGAGAATGACATAATTTTAGAATCATGCGCGTCAGCGCCTGCGAAGCATCCATTTTACCGCTGTTGAAGAGTGTCAGAGTAGCAATAGCCAAAAATGGAAGTAATTTTCCCAGCAGCGCATAAAAGAAGCCGCCGAAGGGGTAGCCAATTAAAACGCCCAAGGCTGCCGCGCCCATTACCCTTCCCATGCATACAGTGCGTTCTGCATCGATTGGATGCAGTTCAGCTATAAGTGCCATTCCGGAAATGGCCACGAGTGCTGATGCCAAGCCATGACAACTCCGTCCAATCAACAGCAGAATATACGAATCCGCAAATCCAAAAGCTAGCATAAAATTTAATTAAGTTGTTGTTAATTTATCAATTCATCACGAACACGATCAACAGCTCACATCAGGACAATTCATGAATTTATGGGTCAAATTTTTGCCAAATTAGTAAAGCATCCATACCCAGTGCGCAGAGGAAAAGAATAACGTTGCCAATGCATAACGGCAGTTTGTACCCAAATCGTAATGTAATTCTTCCAACGAGCGGGTTCGAGAGCAGTTGAACGATTGCCTAATAAATGTTATCGTAAAACTGTACTTCCAATTATTTTTCCAACGTCGAGTAATTTATGAATTTGGGAATTTCTTGGCTTCTTGTCTTCAAATTAACTTTACCTTTGTTGAGAATAGTAGACCCAATTTGGAGTCTTCATCTAGCATTTGGAGATGAAATAATTCTTTGAAGCATGACTCCGTAATGGATTTGACATGGTCCACGTAACCTCTACGACTGGCTTCGGTTGGGGTCATTGGCAGATGCGCAGCAGCGATTTGGGCCAAGATCCTCGATTCCGGATGTTCTCTACTTGAGGAGTCAATTTTGAGCTTTGCGGTTTGATGCTGCTCCAGTGAGGATAGCGCTGACGATATTTTGGTATTTACCGACGCTGACGCTTTCTCTCGCAGAAATTCCGGCAAAATTGGTACTGGCAAAATCAATTTACATGAAAATTACAGTTTAAATATTGTTTGCAGGAACCAAAATTACCAACAACGGTGAGTAACAAATTGTCAGCGAGGACGCTGAGGAAAACTCCCAGCGTCAAAGTTGAAAGGCGCATTACTATGGTCCGGGACGTCCAATCTTGGAACTTTTAACATTTAAAGTACTTTTTAGTTTCTAAGTAGCCAATCGCAGGGTGGAAGATGCTTCTGGTGGCTGGAGTGGTTTTGGACTGGATTCGCTTAAGCCTTCCTGGATAAGTAAGACCGCTCCAGTATAATAAGAAGCTCAGTAAGGAACCCTACCGGAAAAACAACATTCGCCATGTCCAGCTAATTTAAATAAGCAAGAGTTTTTTTTTTCAACTATACTAGAATTTAGTGTAAAAATCGTCAGCTCCAGGATATTGAAAGAAATAATATATTTTTAAAAAATTAAATCTTGAATCCAGAGTTCATATTTATTCCATGATTAGCTTAATTGATGCGCTGGGTTCAGTACCCCAAGTGGTAGGGGATACAGGATTGGTTAACCCTGCATCTTCGTTTTCAATTGGTGGCTTTTAGGGAGAAAGTTGGCTGGAACGCCAAGCAGCGCTATGTCGCCGTAGTTTGTTATATCGAGACTTCGTTTTCAATTCAATTTGAATCACTTCTCCTTCAATTGACTTGACTTACATAATAAGACGGAGTCAGTGGCAAGCCGTGGGCCGTGACTGTTTGTTGGTGATAGGGTTGTATCACGCTTGAATGACATTCAAACGAGGGGTTGTCTCCACCAACAAGTGGTTTCCGAATTTCAAAATTTTCGTTTTTAAAAAAATTCTAAATTGTAAATAGCCCATTACTACTGTTCTTCTCAAATTTCCATAAAGCTTCATACCAGTCAGGAGGGCTCGAAGCGCTTACGCGTCAAATTGAGAAATAAATGGGACCATCATTCATCGAAATTCTATTCCAAACGTATTTTTAGAAGAAAAAATTGAACACAAATTTTTTGTTCAATGCGTCTAATTTTCAAAATTCGTGTCATGTCAGGCCGTAGTTTAATTTAATACCTGATGCCTGCACCTTCGACATACGAATGGTGATTGTTCAAATCAGAAAGCGTATAGAAAGCAATTAAGGACTAAAAGTGCTTTTTTTTTGTTTCTCTGTTTCAAGACAATACACACCTCAAAAACGCCCCCTTATTCTCATATAATTGAGGAATTAAACGTCTCTTATTTGAGATCTTTTGTCCATAACGAACATTGTGAGGCTTGAAATATAACGGTGGTGATGAAAAAACTTGAATAATTATGATCAAAGAGAAAACGTAACTGAACGAAATAGTCTTCAATTAAAAGCAAATCACTAACCATCATCTTAAATTTTTAGAATTGTTCTTAACGCTCTTAAAGCGTTTCAAGTAGTGAATCCCAGATTTTCCGTTCTAATGATTTAAGCGTGTTAGCGTGAAAAATACGCATTGCTTAAAATCGTTTAAAATTTATTTCACAATAAATAATCGACATCAATTTATTTTCTTCACGCTCACTTTATCATTGCGTTTGAACCGAACAAGATGAAATCTTAGCATAATGCGTGATGCTTGCTTATCCATTGTCAATGTTAAGTCTCAAGCAATTGTTTACGCTACTCATTACGCCTAGAAGCATTTTCGATACTGGTTAGGGGGTGCCTGTAAACTTAAGGTGTGATTTTTTTCTTTTGCAACGGCCATCCCGTTTAGAGATCTTGGATCTTGTCCCATTTGATCTTGATTGGTGCTTGCATAAGGTGAATAGACTCGGACAGGTAGGTAGGAATAGGAAATATTCCTATTGTTTGTATTATTGTACAAATTAAGCACTTCAAATCAATTAGCGTTTATTTTGTGCTCGAGCATTCACCTGCCTGCTAGCAAGAATTCAACAAATTTTTTGTAAATTCTTGAACAATAGTTCTTAGGAGTTTAGTAAGCGTCTTTTTTGGAATATTGAAATTAAAAAAAATGAAAATATATTTCATTTTGGGACTAACAACCCTCTTCGCTACACTCACGCAAGGGCAAATTTTCGGAAATTTATTTACACCTAGAAAACGCATTCAGGAAACGGTAAGGACGACGCTTTAATTTCAATTTCATGTGGTGTAAACCTAAAAGAAATGTTTGCAGGTCAATGATCCCTCGGCCAGCGCAGTAAATCATCCGCGGCGCACGACAATTATTGATGTCCTCAAGGTAAGTTTCAGCTTAGAAACCCCTTCGAGGGTCATTGTAATTTAAGGCAAAGCGCATTAAGATTTTAACAATGTATCCAATGGCATATACGTATACAATTTTAACAAGGCATCCAAGGGCTTGTTTAAAATTTTAACAATGTAAAGGCTTCCAAGGGCTTATATGGAAATGATGCCATAATTTTGATTAATCCTTATACAAAGGAAGATTTAAGCTTTACACTTCCTGTCCTTTTGATGGCGTTCCCGGTATTTATCCACACAGGAGCTAAGGGCCACGACTTTTCTGCAACTGATTCAGCAGACGCAGCTTGGGACAGCCCTTCAAGGGTCCGGGCCCTTTACAGTATTCGCTCCTACCGATGATGCTATTGATCGCTTACCGAAATGGGCTCAGCGAAAGCTGCTCCAAGACGCTGAAATCTTGGCACATATGTTGCTCTACCACATTACAATGGGGAAACTAACGTCCAAGGACATGAAGAATGAGCAGCGTATTCCTACACTCTACCACGGGAGGCCATTGGCTATTAGACTATATGCAGACCGAGTACAAATTAACCAACTTTTGTCAATTAATTTACGCTTTACTTATTTCAAACTCTTTATTCCAGAAACCGACAATTAATCAGGTAACTATAACGGTGCCGGACGCAATTGCGTCCAACGGCGTGGTCCATGTCATTGGCGACACGCTATTTCCCCTTCCGGTAGGAAATTTGTTCGATGTCCTGGAGAATTGCACCTCATTTTCAAAATTCAAAATGTATGTGCAAAAGGCTGGACTGGAAGAGGAGTTCAAGAATAGGGGTAAATAACATTTACATAAATTTTGTTGAGAAAAACGATATTAATTTACTAAAGTCAAAATATGATGCTCGTAAAGGAAATCCGATGACCCTCTTCGCTCCAACGAATGACGCCTTTGATTTCCTTCCACACAGAGTGAGGGACATTTTGGAAAATGCGGATAACGTTACTGGAGGTCGTAAGTTTGATGGATTCGAAACAATCAAACAGAATTTAAAATTTTGGAAATCATTGGTCAATGTAGGAGCGTTATCAAGAAAGGAAGCACAATCAATGCTTCTACAACACGTTATTCTTGGAACTCACTTCAGTCCGGCTTTTAAAGATGGACAAGAGCTTACAACTGCCTCAGAGCGAGAAGTTTCGGTTGGAGTTAGAAATGGTAGGAGAAATAATTGAATTGCTATTGAAAACAATTTTAAACGTTACTGTTGGAAAATAGATCACATTCGAGAAGTTGGATTATCAAGGGTGCTAAGATCTGACATTCCGGCAACAAACGGCGTTGTCCATGCTATCGACCGCTTCATGTCATTCGACGATATTTGTTAAGCCTGTTATTCGGGATTTTGTTGTCTTACTTTATTAATGGCATGGTGGGTTAGAGTTTTTAAATAATTATCGTTTGTAATTAAAAGCTAAGCTATCACGCCCTGCGAATTGACCATCAGTTTTTTAAGAGTAAAGTAATCTTTACAAGATCTTCGGAATGAGCAAGAACAAGAAACCTTGTTATGACTTGTTGAAGTTTACAGAGTAACTGCCAGTGTTAGGATCTTGTTGCAACTGAAAATTCTCAGTTGAGAGGCCAAAGGGCCGAAGAACCATGTTGCCCAGTTCCTTCAATTTTCCAAGCATTTCTGTCTTGAGCTTTTCATTCTTTTCGTTAATTTCACCTGGTAGTTTCTGTAAGATGGAAAGGAAAGGTAAATAAACATTCAATGTAGAATAACAGTTAGTCTAAACACATTAGGTATTACTAAATACTAATACTCGAGAACTTACTTGTGACGCTAAACAGGCTTCTCGATTTGTTGGATCTAATTCTAAGACCTTTTGGTAATCGGCTAATGACTCTTCCAACTGTTCCAGTTCTTCACGTAACTTAGCTCGCCGGAGAAATGCTCGCACATACGTCGGATTGTGTTCTATAGCTTGTGTACAGTCATCAACGGCTTCCTTTTTCATGTCCTGTGTTTAACAGAGAAATTCTTGAGCGCTTTATTCTTTATTAAGAGTGAATAATTAGTCGCTTTGAAATACTTACCAGCTTCATTTTGGCGGCAGATCTGTTAGCTAAATAAAAAATGAACAATACTTATGAGAATGCTAGAACCTCTATACTGCTACATAATTTCAACACACCAAAAAGAACGCTTCGGAATACAGGGTCACTATCTGGGCAGAAACCAAGTCCTCTGGTATACGTTTTGATTGATTCCTCGTAGTTTCCTTCGCTGAATTCATCATTCCCTTCCTTCTTCAGAACCTTAGCTCGCTCTAAACGTTCAGCTTCTTCCATGTCATCCCATTCCTGCGGTCCTGCAGTAGGAACGTCATCCGTTTGAACTTCATCATCCGAGATTTCTTCGTTTGGAGTCTCATAGTCCTGAAACCACCATTCTTACATTTTTCGCTTGCAGTAAACAGTAGATTTTCAATGTGAAGATCAAATATATCAAACTTGATCATTTTAGCAAAAGTAACCAACTAACCCTCAAGCCTCAACTAACCTCATTATTGTCCAATCGATCATTCAGCTCTTCCGCAACGGTTTCTTCATTGTGATTCGGTTGTTTTTGCTCAATGTCCCGGTCACCCTGTCCTTCCTTTTCCATTTCTCTTGGTGGTAAGGGGTGGTTGGCAACTTGATGGTGAGTCAAGTTGTTAGACAATTAACCCTAACCTTAATTGAAGCTATATCACTTATCTTAACTTTAAATTAATTGGCTTCAATTAATCTGTCTTGGTGGCTTTCCATGAAAAAGTGACTTTCCCGTAGCACAAAAGTCAATTGCGATTTTACAAAACAAGCCTGAAATGACAATGAATGAGTAAGCGAATCTTCCTAACCCTTATTTTTGCACGTGGCAAATGCTCTTACTACTTTGTAAAATTTTGCGAATCGAGCTTTCATTTGCGTTTGCCTAATCCAATCCAATGTCCAAGCAGCTGTTTCACTCTTTTTAAATTTAAAATTCGCGCGCAAATTTACATCGAGAATCAAACATGGGCAGGTAGAGTCGTACTAAAGAACTGTTAAAATATCAATGAAAAATTGAAAAAAAATTAATGAAAATAAAATAAGACACCAGCCTAAAATTAGTAATTTTTTACTGAAAGGTGTAAAATAGAATAATTGTTTTGAAGACATTTAAAACTCAAATAATGTAAAAAAAAATTTAATCGGGATAGAATTGAGGTGTTTGTGCTGCCCATCACTGATAGCCCTCTATCGAGTTACTTGTGCAAAACTTGAGCCTCGCGGTTCAGAAGTCCATGTGACATTAAGCTATCCACACTTCATCAATCGAGATACACGTAAGTTACTTTATTATTTTTTAATTAGTAATTAACAATTAGTTAATTACCCAAAAACATGTTCAGGGCAAGAAGGGAGTATGGGCAAACGTTTGCAAAACGAAGTTTAACGCTTTTCACTATCCTTAAAGTTAGATTCTTTAGTTACCGAAGCGGCATGCTTTCCCCGTGCTTTTTCTATAGGGGCATGGGAAGGGGCGGAGCTATTTTTACATTGTGAATTGGCAACCGGTAAATCGTTGCAACAATTAACTTAATTATAGCGTTTGATTTAGCTGTAGCAGGGCAGAGTTCGAATGAGTTCTATAAAGCGGTTGATCGTTTTATAATTTATATACTTTCTTTGACTAATAAGTTGAATAATTTAGAATGGCGGATGCTGCTCCAGCCGGTGGTCGAGGTGGATTCCGAGGCGGTTTCGGAGGAGGAGGTGGAGGACGCGGTGGTGGTGGTCGCGGGAGAGGCCGTGGACGTGGGCGTGGTGGTCGCGGTGGTGGAGGAAAGGATGGAGACAAGGAATGGGTACCAGTAACCAAATTGGGACGCTTGGTAAAGGATGGAAAAATCAAGAACTTGGAGGAAATCTACTTGTTCTCTCTGCCCATCAAAGAGTTTGAAATCATTGATCACTTCTTGGGTCAATCACTCAAGGATGAGGTTTTGAAGATCATGCCAGTTCAGAAGCAAACTCGAGCTGGTCAACGAACTCGCTTCAAGGCCTTCGTTGGTACGTCAGAAATTTCCAGAGGTTTAACAGTAAATATTAAACTTATTTTAATTTTGTCATCCGTTTATTTTAGCCATTGGTGATTTCAATGGACACATTGGTCTCGGAGTCAAGTGCTCCAAGGAAGTTGCCACAGCCATTCGAGGCGCCATTATTTTGGCCAAGTTGTCTGTTGTACCAGTCCGACGTGGGTATTGGGGAAACAAGATCGGCAAGCCCCATACTGTCCCCTGCAAGGTGAGTTGTTTGATATTTTTTGCACAGAATTTAATATTTACTGAAAATTCTTTGTAATAAAATAATTAGGTAACTGGCAAGTGTGGTTCCGTACTTGTTCGTCTCATTCCTGCCCCAAGAGGAACAGGCATTGTTTCGGCTCCAGTTCCCAAGAAGCTGTTGAAGATGGCTGGTGTTGAGGACTGCTACACTTCAGCCACTGGTAGTACTGGCACCTTGGGCAACTTCGGTAAGTCCCGAGATCTTATTCTTATCTCATACAGATCAGTTTCATTTTTGCCATACTTACGTAATTTCTGTTTCTTTAGCCAAGGCAACTTACCAAGCCATTGCCAAGACCTACGCCTACTTGACACCAGACTTGTGGAAGGAGACTCAGCTTACTGCCTCCCCAATTCAGGAGCACACTGACCATCTCTCCAAGACCCATAAACCAATCGTTGGTCCACGAAACCCAGCCTCGTAAAAATGACTGTCTTGCTCCTTAGCAACTCATTCTTTTTTAAATGGGAAACTGTTTTTACAGAATAAAGTTACACAAAACCAACTAGTGAAATCTGATTTTGGAGGAAACAGAGCTCGCTCCTACAACGTCTTATATCAGATTAGAGGGAAAAGGGGAATAGGAGTGTTAATTGGAGTTGTGGAGAACAATAGGGAGTTGATTAGAGAATTTTAATTCCTTTTTCATCCAAGTTCTCTTTCCTTTAGTTTGTGGGGACAAAGGCTGACTGCGGGAGTTTGGGCTACAGGATGAGCATGTAAATTCTTTCAAGTTGTCTTTTTGAAGAAAGATGAGATTGGGGCGGTATGACTCTTGTACAAGGCGGATGTGAACCCGGAGAAGTGGCTGGAGAGCCTCCCTCTGTTGTTACCCTCTGCCTCGAAGGGTATGAGCTCTCGACTCTTACTCGCATCACCGAGGTTTATTGGAAGTAAAATGGATTTTTGTTTGAGAGGATGAAGGTCTTAGTGCCTGTGATCTGATTTCAGTTGCTCTACTTCCAAGATGAGGACGAAGAACCCCCATGGGAAGCCTCATTTTTCCTTCCTACCACCGTGCTGCCACTGTTCAACTGAATACTCTTCCAGCCTCTCACTTGGGCCATTCCGTCCTCTTGGGGAGGCAGGGACGGCGGTTGATGTTTTCACGTAATAACATCCCCAAGAAGACTATTCAATTTCCCTGGATTCGCTGGAATTTCTGCCCGCCTCCATCCGGGCATCCCTGATTTCCTCATCTGTCTTCCACTCCTGTCATCATCATCTCCAATCAGCCCCTGCAAACAAAATGCAGCACAAATCGCTGCCTCCAGTACATCTTCCAGAGGCTCCAACCCTCCGGAGAGAAAGGACGCTGCTCCACCAGTGCTTCTGCAAGGCTGCAAGTGGTGCTATTAAGTAAAAACGAATTTGTCTCGAGGAAAGCTATCGATTGATGCGTTCAGCCTACGCACTATTTGACGCAGAAAAGATTCCCCTGAAAGGATAGTGAAGCCTTTGGCTCTGAAATGTTGTAGGTTAAGGAACTGAAGGGAAATTGGAAATTAGGCAGAAGGAAATGAGTCTTGGGCTGAGTTTTATTTCCTGTGGAAATTAGTTGATGAGGCGCGGAGAAAGCAGACCTGTTCCAAACTGGGTTAATTAAAATCTCGAAGAAAGCGGAGAGGAAGTTAGCATCTCCAGCAGATCTTCTTTGATCTTAATTTTGACTATATGATTGATGGTCTCGAAGAAAGCCTCCCATTATCTCCTTCCATTTGGATTTCAATGGCTTAAACCTTTGAATTTTGACTGAAAAAACCCGAAGCCTGAAAAATTGAAAAAAGAGAATTTGTCCCCATTGATTACAGAAACTGGAGGTTGTGCAGGATCAAAATGATCATTGGATATTTAAGTAGCAAAAGCCGCTTTATTGTTTCGCTCTGTCCATCCGGTCCTTTAATTCAAGACTTGTTCGATTTAAAGTTGAGTTCTACGAATTATGACGCGTTGTAGGATGTTGGACCAGAAGTGAGCCGAAAGCAGACCAAAATGACCCACTGATAAAAACTAATTTGCCTACTTTTCATAATGAAAAGTTGTAAGGTTCCTGAGACATATCCCCGTTGGTGACCTCTAAGAGTCCTCAACAGGGTTATTATGGTCTTTGGTTGCAATGTAAGTTCAGGAGCAACCAGTCCGCCGTTTCGCCTTGGATGAATTGACATTGAATTATTTTAAAAGTAGATTCTTGTCTCTATTCAGCCGATAAGTGGAGGGCTCTTAAGCGTATGAAAGCATTAAATCAGGCCTTGACTCGCGCTCTCTCCAGGAAATGAAAGATTTCGGGTGGGGGAGCCTTTCATTTTCATTTTTCTTGGCTGGATCTATTCATATTTGATGACCCGGTGGCGCAGCTTCCGGTTGTTAAGCCCTACAAATTCTAATGTCAGAGAGACGTCCCTTAAACTTACCCAAATTCAATGAGATTCCGGAAGGAGATGATCCTCCTACAAAAGTGCACTGGAGTCTTTCCTTTGAGAATTTTACAAGTTGAAGATGACTTTGAAATTTAGAAGAATCAGCCAGCGCTGACGTCCTACCACGGCACTCCTCGGCCTCGTTTTATTTTTACCTTAATTTCAGGAAGTCTCATCAACCCTCATCAAAATTTGACTTCAGGCAAGTCAGACAAAAATACGTTTTCTTGGAGAAAGCAAAGAAAGAAGTTATTTATATTGACAAAGAAATCCCATTGAAATAGAGGTCATTCCTCTCGACTTTTCTAATTCGTTTCGAACGAGCGTTGGGCCGAATTTGAAAGTTGCTTTACGTCAAGTTTGGGGGAGTAAAGGGGTCCCTGAAGGGAGCTGAAGAGAAAATATTGGAAATATTTTGGTCGAGTGGAGAAAGCAAAAGGCCATTTATCACTGGGCAGATTCATTGATGACATGACAGGACAAACATTAATAAAGCAACTAATCTTATTTCTTTCTTTCCAACTGTGCGCCGAGTAACAATTTTATGCTTTTGGAAATATTTGCTTAGGTGAAGATATTCTTTCTGCTTTCACTCGAAACAAGGATTAGTCACTCACAAAACGAGGTAAATTGAACAAAAATTTAAAATAGGAAAATTAAATTGCGGTTCTAGACATGTTCAGTCTCAAAAGAAATTTGTGAATGCATTTCAATTAGCATAATTTATTTTGTTTAATTTATTAAGCATTCTATCGCTAAACTCGAACTAAATTTTGGAGAAATCACGCCTACGCACCCTGAGAGCTGAGGCAAATAATTTCGTGTGCACAAATAGCTTGTAAGACTAACCTCACTTGAAGAAATAATATTTTTTGCATCATGTTATAGTTATAGCTTTGAAAAGGAATCCTTTAAATATTACTTGAAGGGGAAAAACGAAAGAAAAATGACGGTTTGTGATCCATGTTATAAAATTAGTTCATTTGCGAGTATACTTTTTGCTAACAATTTATATTCCAGCAATATAATACCAAATATTTGGCGTCATATGTTTTTTCGTCAAAAATTGCAAAAAATTTTTTTCCAACTTTCACTAGAGATCCTCTCCGGTGAAAGGACTCCATTTGTTTTACAATCCTGTTTTATGTCTATCTCGGGGGCAAAGATGGTCCAACTTTTAAAATACACAAAGAATAATTCACACCTTAGCAATCTCTCACCTTTCTTTTGTTCAAATGCCCCTCCAGCGAGCCAATGACAGCTCAGAATTTCCGTTGAAAGTGAACTTATTTCGAGAGACTTTCTATTTGTCTTCTATGTTGAAAACGTCGGTGAAAGTAAAACAGTAACTTTTGAAGGTCATATATCTGGATGTAAAGGGCGAAAAGTGAAAGCGTGAAGATGTAAAGTGAAAGTCCTGGGCGAGACTGGGTCAAATTTTGACTTTGCTTTTCCAAAGTCCACCAGTAAAGGGCCAAAAGGAGAGTCATCTGCCAAAATGTAATCAAATCCCGAGGGAAATGAAGTTTCATAGTTTACTATCTACTGTCTCTTCCATTTTATTTCCTCTACCTACTTTCACTACCCAACTTCAAATGTTATGGAGGGCCCTCGCATGGCGCCGCCCAGATTCAAAATGCTTTTAAGATTGAACGATTTATCACCATAATAAAGTGTCGGGCGGAGAAACAATGACGGTGTAATTAGGTAATGCAAATGAAAAGGCTTTTAAGATTCTTACGCAGAACGGTAATGCAATTTACAGGAGGCTTCTAAGCCTCTCAAAACAGCAAAAACAGATCAAGGCATCTTTACTATACTCCTTTGACGTGTATATGAGCCTTAAAGCTATTAGTTGTACCAAGGAAGCGCCTAGCAAAAAATTAATGTTTTCCTCGTGGTTTAACAGTGTTTTCTTTACTTTTTAGCATCATCGTTTAGCCCAAACCTTTTATGTTCAGTGGGATTCGAACCGTTTCTAATAAATTTTGGCTTTGATTACAAACATCCCGGACTTGACGACAGCATATGGCAGCTGTTGACTTTGAAAACGTTGACAGGTACTATGTTTTAAGTGCGGGACATTTGAAATTAAAAATGGCATCAGCCGCAATCCAATTTTTTTTTTCGCTCGAAAAGTTAACTAGAAAAGAAAACAATAAATCACGTTCGAAAAACAAAGTTTTTGTGCTGTCTACCAGTTCAAGTTGTTCAGTTCACGTCGGGAACTTGCCGCATCGAATTCAACAAAAAGCCTGAAAAAGTTTCGTTTAAATGAACTTTTGAACTACCGCCGCAGTTCCAGCGGGACTTTTCACCTGGAAGGTTTTCTTTTTATGCGTACAATGAAAATGATGCTTTCCAACGCTGGTTTAGTGCAAACTGGAATCATAATGACTTCGGCAGTTGTCAAAACCACTGTCAGTGACAATTGCGGCAATACAGTAGTGTTCAGAGATTTAAGAAACTGAGAAATGCCTTGTCACGTGACGACACTTTCTCCAGACGACGAAAATAAGTACCCTCCCTGTATCGTCCTTTTTCATTCTCGAGCTCCAATTTGCTTTTAATGGAAGGAAATGGAGGATGAAAAGTGCTCTTTGACGGAGGTTCCTTATGTTAGTGCTCAGGATGGGCAGAATTATAATCCGCATCTTATCTTCTTCATTGCATTTGGGATCAGGAGACAGGAAATGTTTTGGGGCGTTCCACTTTCTCCAGTACTTTCTCCCCTCGAGACGTCTTTTTTATCCGGCACAAAACAGACTCAAATCAAGAAATGCCCAAACTTTCTTTCTCGAAATCCTACAGCAAAGAAATTGCGTTAAAAGTTTTACTTTCCCTTTTTCCTCTTCCGTTTATCACTACACACAAAATTGAGGGTATTCCATGTACAGAGGGATTTGACATCTCAAGTAAAATGACAGAGTCATCAAGGCTTTGTAAAAGCAACAAATTCTATATGATGTTTTTCCTCCGCCTTTATCAAAAATAGACCAGACAAGCCTGTCCTAGGACAGAGAAGCCCTTAGGATTCCTGCCCTTAAAGTTACTAGATGAGAATAATTGCGAATTTTTACCATAAAATGAAAGAAAAATATCCCAAATATGGGCAATATCTTGTGAAACTCATGAAGACAAATTTTACTCCAAGAATATAGTGAAAGAATAATAAATATAAAATAATAATAAATATGGTAAATATAAACGAACAAAAATTGTGGAGAAATCCAAGAGAATGGCCTAATTTGGGCCTACCAAATTTACATGCAATGTCCTTTATTAGACGCTAGCATATTCATCACGAATAAACAAAAAGAGACTTTTATTAGTTAAAATTAAGTGCTCCATTTCATCAGTAATACTAGATTTCGAATAGATGAAAGCTTTTCTTCATAAGGTTTTCAAGAATATTTTTATTTCAGCAGTATTTTAGACTTGCAATCGATTTATCCCGTCCCAATTAAAATCAAACTAATCAAATTCTTCAGGTTCAAGACTAAGGAAGATGAGAAAGAAATTTGAATTGCAAATTCAGAGAAATAAAAGAAGATCTC
Organism: Bilobella aurantiaca; assembly: GCA_021029175.1. Taxonomy (NCBI): domain Eukaryota; kingdom Metazoa; phylum Arthropoda; class Collembola; order Poduromorpha; family Neanuridae; genus Bilobella; species Bilobella aurantiaca. The sequence goes on from VYYI01001251.1 coordinate 17,096, forward strand.
AAGTAATTGCTAATTATTTCGAAAGAAAAAAATGAAAATTTGATTAAGGGAATTGTCTTCTGGGAGAATAGAATTGACAAGTATATTTTTTAAGAAGGATGACTGTTTCTTCCTGTCTAAAAATTCCAGGCTTCCAGCTCCTGGAACCCTGGCTCCTCCAGAAGACATAAAGCAATTTCTCAATGGCCTCAATAGACTCCTTCCAGGGAATTCCATTAGAAAGACAAGAGAAAAAGTTGCTGGAGAACAAAAGGCGCTGGAGTTTCCTAATTGTAGTCAGGAAGACAATTATCCGTCCTTCCAGCCCCTCTTCCAGCGATTTCTGAATTGGAAATGTCCTTCTTTTGTCATCCTCTCAATGCGGGAGCAGATGGCAAGGGAGGCGCCACATTTCAAATCCAGCATTCCCCATTCCCCCGAAGACAAATCCCTCGTTGAAAGACGACCAACATCTATTACGCCAGCAGTCTATTTTTAGTGACTACTGGATTATCCAATCAAATGGAAAATATTACTCTTCACTTCCGCCCTTAAGCATTCTTCACTTATCTCGAAGGGCTTAAGGACTTAAGGGCATGTAACGAAATACGAAGAAGCAAACAGCCCTCCCGTGAAAACTTTTCAATATAACGACGCCCTGCTGCTAACTCAATTTCCATTGACTTTCACTCTACTTTTTGATCAAAACCAACACCTTTTCCATTTCAAAATCTTTTGTCCATGTAATCAAACTTCCCACGCTTTCCAGGTAAAAACTTTCCATTTTTACCTTGCTACTAGGCATTCAAAAGCTAGAAAAATAAGATCTCTGGAATTATAAACTTTTTTTTGCAACTTATCCAATCGATCTGATTTTTTAGTAAGTGAAAGTGCGCACTTGTTGAATTTGAAAGTGTAATCCATATGTTTCTGTAATAAAAGTTAAGACCCAATTTATGAAGCTCAGTTTCAATATTTTCAGGCTCTTGTTTTGAATATTCAGTTTCATTTACAAGGATCAGGTTGCAGTATTTTGTTTTTGCTAATTTTCTAATGTGGAAATGGGGGCATCTGCCAAGATCATTAGTGCTAAAAATAGATGGATTTTAGCATAGGGGTTTTAGAAAATGAGAGTGCGTTGAAGCTTAAGACGGAAAAGTGGGCGGAGATCTATTATTTGAAGAAAAAGTTGGTAATTGCCGAAGCCGTACTTCCAAAACTTACTTTCACCGCAAGACCTCTAAAATCTATTTTCCAAATTCAGGACACGAATTAATTTTAGTTTGAAAGTAAAAAATGGAGGGTCGTCCTTAACCCTGCGAAAGGAAGCGTTCCTCCTGGTGAGAAAATCGTAAATTGGGATTAAGGACGGGGCAATTAAGAATTCTCTTTTATTCCTTGAAAAAGAGGGCTTTTGGGGGTGTCTAATTATATATTAACTTTGGTGTAAGCTCCCTAGAGCCAACGTTTAGAATACAAAATATTAAGTAGGAGCTTCGGTGAGCTTCCCTGGCCTTGATAAAAAACGATTATCTACTATTCGCTGGGAACATTGGCAGAATTTAGGAGGGCCTAATTGTTCCTTGTGAAAGGGAGCGAGGGCCCTTCGTCCATACTGATTCTAGGAACTTCTAAGTTCTTAACAGGAAAATTGAGAAGAAAGTTTTTTCCTCCTTCCTTCCCTATACCGATGGTTAAAAATGCTGCTTTCTCCGAGAAGCAATTTATAATGCGTGTTTAACAGTTTTCGATACATTTTTTTCGTCTATGAAAAGGTCGATTAGGATCGCTGTTAGTTATCATTCAAGTTTCACCAAAATTTAAATTTTAGATGAACAGAGCGTCAATCAATAAATTAACATTTGAATAGTTCAATGTACCAGTATAAAATTTAATATTTTATTGTAATTTACATGTTTTCTCCACAAACTTCTGATGTTGCCAATAAGGCTCTATAATTAAACTTTTCACATTTTCCGAACCACATTTTCTGAAGACAGTATTAATTGCATAGCTCCTCCAAAATAGGTTCGTGTTTATTATGCTAACATTCAAACAGATATAATTAATATGCATTCATATCTAGTAATAACGTGAAATATGTTTTGTGGGGTAAAAACGTATGCTACGCTACGCAAGGCCGTCTCGGTGTGCGCTGGAACATAATTTAGTAGTCCAGAAAAATGAATACTCGGAACTCGGCAGATACGTTCAACATAAAACAAACATGAAATATTACAGGAAGCTCTAAATACCACCAGAATAAATCTAAATCCTACTTTACGATTAAAATTAATACTTCTAAAATGATATTCTACTTAAAGAAAGCCGCAATTTTTTGTATAGTTGTGAATGATATGCAAGTACTTTTTTTTTTAATGTTTTCTAAATTACAAAATACTAGTTAGACAAGTACGTCTTTTGGACATGGGACCTGCTCTCAAGGCGGTTTAAATTGGCACTTAGGATCCTTATCTAGCGTACTTAAAAGCAGGTATCACAAGAATTTCCATGTCTTTGGGCGGGCTTGTTTGGCTTTGCATGAAACTCATCGGTTTTGGCATTGAGTTTGTTTTAAGAGCATTCAGGCAGAATAAAAATTTGTCGTAAAATTTAAAAGAAAAAAATCAAGAATTTGTGTTCAATTCTACCCCCTCATGGGATTTGAGGGCAGAGGAAATGAGCAGCCTTGTTCTAGGGCACCGTGGGCTTATTTTCATGTCATCAATCATCGAATCTCCCTTGCCTCTATGGCTGGAAAACGCGCTTTGAAAAAGACCTTTTAAATGATTTCCTGTGCGTTAGTGAAAGCATTATTATTATTTTTCTCTGCTAAAACTGTGTCGGATATTTAGGTCTTTCCTCAGAAACCTCTACGATTCCCCTACCGTGACACAAACATTCGGTGGCAGAAAAAAGAGGTGAGTATGTCGTAGGAGAAGCGTTAGGCCAATATAAACACCGCTTCCACGTCAGGTGCTCAATTACAATTGGTTGTTCAGTTAATTAACCATTGTGCGGGTACCTCCGGGTGGTCGTCCGGAGGTCCTTATTTAATTGAACTTGCCTCTTAATTCAATGACCTCGAGACATGCTTCGTTTGAATTTACTCAATGGACATCCATTTCTTACTACGATTTCTGCCCACGCTTTTGTAGTGCTCTGTGACAAGTGGATCCGTCGCCCACGCTTTCGAAACCCGCAGTTGTCTCTTCTATTGGAAATAGACGAGAATCAATGTTCTGGGGCCCTATTTTGCAACCTCAGCGAATCAATTTTTCATTCATTTTTACTTTCTTTCCATATTCCACCACCACTGCTCCCTTTACTGTTTTTTTTTTGTTCTAAACGGATTTTTGCATGGAAATGGTCTCTGAAAATTTCTTTCGCGACTACGGCAATTGTGATGATAACGATGATTTCTGAGATACGAATCTTGAAAAGGCAAACTCTTGTTTATGTGTAGCTAACGGCAGAAGTGAAAAGGCTTGATTTGTGGCAGAGACGACTAAAATGCGTGCATGCTTTTTTGTGCTAGAATATTGGGCAAGTAGCCCAAAACGTAGGACTTTACGCTGCTCGCGCTCGTTCTCGAAGATTTCCAAAGACTGCTAGTGCTGCAGCCTTCTTTTAGCATTTCTACAGAAGGGCTCGTGGATCGTTGTTAGAAATATAATTAAACTCTCCGTATTTCATCATCACCCATTTCAGGAACGGCAATGCATCTTTAGGTTCCGACACTTTCATAA
>VYYI01001252.1:0-20823 GCA_021029175.1 Bilobella aurantiaca
GGGAATTAAAATTGAAGTCATATGGGAGGGGAAGTGGAGAAAGCACTTGCCTCATGCTTTCTCCATACTTCGAACTATCTATTATAGGAAAATTTATCATCTTTGAGCTAAGGGAAAACTGATAAGCGTTTTGACGTTCCAGAAAGGAAAAGTATTTAATCAGAAGTTCAAAAACTTACGAGAAAAGACTTTTAATGTTATTCATAAAGGCTCCTAGCCAAAAAAAATTACTCAAGTGAAAGTCAAAGAAGCTGAGCAATGCTAATTTGCCCTTGCCAGAATGTCTTCCTTATTCCTAGGAAGTACCAAACTTTGTATATCTCCATAAGGAAAAACCACTAACGTCTTGTAACGCTGCTGCAAAACCTCAACTACAACACCACGCACACTTTCTTCGGCCCTTAACTACTCCCTTCCCCTTGCTCTCATCTTCATTATCAGGCACTTAAGGTCCCTTTTGTATTAGAAATTTATAAGGCCCGCGGGAAACGCTTTCTCTTTACTCTCTACTATGCATCTCCCCAACTTGTAGTCGTGTGCTATCTTTTCCAAATTTCCCACGCTATAGAAACTTGGAAGCTAAATTAATGGAGAAAGTCTTTGTGTATTGAGCTCGAGCTTTTGAGTTTCCCGATTGGTTAATTAAGCCCCTCCGGGGAATTTGAAACTCCCTACCAATTACAGCCACCAGTAGAAATAGTGGGAAGGCTGATTTTTACTCTCCAAACGTGACACTGCTCTTTGTGGATAAGAACAGTCCCTGTTCAAATAATTCTCAAGACTTGGGAAATTATTTTTTATTTAATCTAAATGAGGGAAAGTTCTGAAGAGCCCCGAGAAGAATGAAACCCTATTAAGCTCCAGTCCCGTCTGTTCCAGGGTCTTAGACGCCAAGTTTACACTTTTAGGTGTTTTGAGTCGAAAGTAGTTTGAGAATATCCAATTTAAAAGGCCCTGAGCTCAAGCCTACCATAAATGATTAACGCCGCCAAACTTTGAATTATGGTGAAAGACACAAAGGACTCTTCTGGGTCTGTGGTGGCAGCGGAATTAGAAATACTTTATGAGCCTCCAACTTTCTAGCCCTACATTGACTGCAGTGTAACGGTAAGTGGCAAAGGCAAGGAAGAGAAAGTGCACGAAACACTCAACTTCTAAATGCTATTTAGTGCCTAATTATTCAAAGTTGTAATAATTTTTTGGAGCAGGAAACTACTTGAGGCGTTCAAACCAAACGTAAGTAAGTTTACTTTTGTTTTTGCACCTCTTGTGAGCATTTATATGTGTGCACAATGCGATTTATCTGCATTCTAAACGATACATTTTAAAGATACATGAAAAGATTTTTGGGGATATCATTTATAGCACTCCGCATTGACGTGAGGACGAATTGAAAGGTGAGTGATTGATTAATGGGGGCGAGGCGCCTGCGTCAGAGGGGCCCTGCGGAAGGGTTCATGTAATTTTAATGACTTTGAGCCCAAACCTTCCTGTCTGCATCTGAGGTTTGGGCCAATTTCCGTATTTGTTTACTTCCTGCGAGAGGAGGCTTACTTTTGGCAATTTAAAATTTCAAGGCACTTACTTAGATCAGAGATAGAAGAACTCCGGCCTCAATTCCACTACACACTCCGACGTTGTGAAAGCAATTTGTTATGCTCCGAAGAGTGCCTTGTAGAAGAAGTCTTTTGGCAACTAAAGTAAATTTTGAATAAATTCCAAGTCCAAATGAATTGGCCTACTTCACTACTCGATTTGGCTGGATAAATTGGGAACCTTGGCGGAAATGCTTCTAAAATATTTACAGATCCGATACGAAAAGAACTCAATAAGAACTATTTTCTACTTTTGAGCAGGTGATTCCTGCCTTTCAATATTGTGCAATAACGGCGGAAATAAGACACTAGGTATCATCTTATTTACGTTTTAGCTCATACATCAAATTGTGAATTTTACCAGTTCCAAATACTTGAACTCAAAATACTTTTATTCGTTTCCTATACATGAGAACCACGATTTGAAAATACCTTACAAACCTGAAATTCACAATGATAGTTTTAGGGGGAAAGCAATATTAGTAAATTCTAACAGAAAAAAATCATAAAAAGTTATTAGTTAGAATATATTTTTTTTGCAAACTCATTTAGAATTTTTCCAGCACAATGATTACACAACTAATGTACATTAGCTTGGGAAAATGCATACGCAGAGGCCTTTATTGAAAAAGGCACAGAAAGAATGTAGTGTGTGGAGTGTTTTCTAGTCCTTCTGAGCTGGAAACCCAGTGTTGCCTCTTTGGAAAGCGTGGATACAAAGAGAAAGTTCTCTGTAGAGAAAGCGCGTCTTAAGTTGGCTTTTTATGGAAGGAAAATGAAATCCTTGGCTCTCTCTGGCTGCTAAGCATAATGTAACATTTAATGCTTCACTCCCCTTCAATTCAACTTTGCATCTTTTCTATATCGCATCCCAAACTTTTCCCTCCTCGATCCCTTGTACTTTTGGAGGATTCTGCTGAAAGCCTTTTCTCCAGGAAAATCGTTTCTCTTCAAAAGGCACAAAGTCTGGAGACATTTCCAACATTCCACGACTTAGTCCTCAAAGCCCTTGAGCCTCTTCTTTTTAAAAGAAATTATAACCACACTTGAGTGACGTCACACGATTACAAAGATAGAAAACTCATTATGCAATTTCACACAGTTTCCAAATATTAAAGGAAACATCCTCAGTCTAACATTGAGATTACCAAAATCTCCTTTAAATAATCATGTTATTCGTAGTATTTAAAACTAAGCGTGTTTGCCGTTGAATTCGAAACACAAAATGTAAAATCTTCATTTTTTAAAGTAAATGAAGAGGACAGTTGGTACAGATATTATTAAAGATATCTACTGTCATAGAATCAATTTTCCAAATTCATATCAAATTCTTCTTCAGTGGAAGTTTTTAGAGTTTGAAAAAAGAGTTCATTGTATTCATGTGTCTTGGTTCATTAAAGTCCGCATTGTGATACCACAGAGAAATCTGAATAAGGAAAATTTAGTATATACAATGAAAAATCTAAGATGGGCGTATCTTCAGGATCCTTGGTAACAGAATTCGGTCGTTCACATTACTGGATTCTATGAAATTTCTTTAGTGCTCGCAAAGAGTACAATGCGCTCCAGTGTGGTTTCGCGAGCTGTATTTTTCTCCCGTAAGACGACTTTCACTGGCAAGAAAGAAAGTGCCCATCCCATAGCTGGGCTATCCCACTTTATATTGAACCTGACAAAGAAGAGGGCAAGGGCGGATTTATTTCCTGATAGGAAGACCGAGTTGTATGAAAAAAAAAAGAAGTTGACAAGGGAAAGCATTGGAGAGTGTTTTGGCTTTGGCGAGGGTAGGAAGCGAACTGGAGGACTACAAAAGGGAAAGCGAAGCTGAGGATCCTCCTCCATCGTTCCTGTCTCCCTTCATTTTCCTTTAAAATGCGGGCATTAGACAAGCGGGTTGTTGAAGGGGAAAAGGCGGCTGGGTTGGATCTACATAAAAGAGAAACAGAAGAGGCTGATAGGGCGAGATCTCTTGGTATAAAGTGCTCCAGTTAGAAATGGGCTTTGGATGGTCGTAAATCAGTTTAAAGAAGAAGTGGAGACGACAGTATTTGGGCTTCGGAAAAGAAAGATATCCAACCTCATTTCCTTTTGTATTTTTAAGGTTTTCCTTGTTTCCATAACAATCGATTCTCACTTCCCTTCTTCCTTCAGAAAAGTGAAGGACGTCAGGGAGAGTACGGAAGAAGCATACAGAGTTACTCCTACTTTGACTACGTGCACTGAAAATAGATTTACAATGATGAGACGGTTTCAAAAAAGTTCAACAAAATTAAATATACCGATTGCAAGTAAGTAGGCTGCGACTAATTTGTTTATTTGTAGTTTAAGTCTGTTTATTGTAGAACTCCATTACGCAAGTATGATTTTCCCCTAAGGTAGTCGATTGATTCAAGATCAGGTTAAGAATTTTTGAAAAATGTGTAGAGCATTTTCACCATCAAACTCAAGAACGGGAATACTAGAAAACGGAATACTGAACACAAGTATACTGACGTCTCTAATCAAACGTTTATAAATGCTATTGCAAGCTTATAGTGAGTTGCTACAAATTGTTGTACGCATGATAAATTTTTTCTTCAATTTTCATCCATTCCAGTATTTGCTCCTGTGACAGAGTAATAAATTGAAAACAGACGTGGATTATTTTTTGTTAGAAGGAAGATTCATTCATTTGATTTTGGTACGGAAGAGTATTGATACTAAAATTTTTGAACCTTCCCAAATTTCTATATATTTCTCTCAGCAGGAAGGGATTGAAAGCGTGAGCATTCAATTCCAGCTAGCTTCAGGTTCCCCACAGGGAGAAACCCATTGCCAAAAACGCAGGTCTCCTTATTCCAACCTGATAGGATGAGAATAATTCAATAAGAAAAGAACGTCTGTTGATGAGACCCTGACTTTCTCCAACGTATTTTTTCCCGCGTCTGTTTGAATCAATACTCGGCAGGAGAAAGTAGAGGAAGTTGATAAAGAAGAGAGAGGAGAGAAAGTGAAAGTTTTATTTGAAATGAGAAAATTCCTTCAATTTCCAGAGCATCTAAAAACCGTAGCTCGAAGCTTTCTTCTATTTTGAAATCTTCCTACTCTCAAAATTTTGAATCCAATTCCTAAGAGAGGGAAGGATACAAGACGACTGGAAATATTATATTCAAAAAATAAAGTTATAAAAAGAAACTTGTAGGTGGATGAGGGAGGGAGAGAGGAAGAAGAAGGAACTTTTTCAATTCATTTAGGGTCTTCGTCGACTAATAAATTCAATAAACACGAACTTATTGGGAGGGAAGAAAGTTCGTAAGATGCAGAAAATTTTCTTTGGCGCCAAATATACAAATTTTTCTTCCGTCAAATTCTTATTTTGGAAACTCATTAGAACAGGAGTTTTAGAAAAACTTGGAAGAAGCAGATGAGAAAATCAAAAGTTTAACTCCTCCATTCTACGCAGTTATCATGTGAAGAGAAATTAAAGAAATCTGAAATATGCGCTTTCTCCTCCATAAATTTAATAAAATTCAATTTTCCTCTCTCAAAAGTTGATTAGCGTAATTTCTCGACAATTCTAAGAAAGAGTGCAACTTCTATGGATTATCAAAGACTACGAATTAACTCCTTCTCAAGGCTCAGTAACCTTGCCCTTTGTATATTTCACTTGCTAATTCATCATCTTATGCAAAGTCTCTGCTTCGGCTCCAACCAAGGGCTTGAAAAATTTGTTTGCTGCACTGGTGCTAAGTGGGTTCGTATCCCGCGCAGATTTAAGACCTTAAAATGCATCTGACAATTCTGTCAAGTAGTACTTTTTATATGACCTATTAAAGCACTCAGCAGAAACATTTGAAGTCTCCCGGGAAGCCTCTGTTTCTAATTTACGGGATCACATTTGTGAGGAGCCTTGGAATGACATATGCAGAGCTCAGAAATTATTGGATGATGACGACCAGGACAGGCGAGTGCACACTACTTTCACTTTCCCTGTCATAAAGGGTCGACGTTAAATCCCCACAGGGTCGTAACATACTACTCTCAAATTTACATATTTGCCAAACAAAAGAACGAAGAGCATCAACCGATAAATTTTGACCGAATTAAACAAAAATCAAATACTAAGCCTTTATAAAAAAAATTGCTCTACATTAAATACAAAAGTTGTTAAGATACTTAACGTTTACTAAAAATTATTTGAGAAAGTTACATATATGTATTTCATTAATTCTACTATAATCTTTTCAAGTAAGTGTGAATCCAGAATTAATAACATTTTGAGTTCCTGACATATAAAAACTATAAAAATGGCGATACAATAGTTTTGAGTTACAAATACAAATGTGGGTCTTGTGCGTTTTATTTAGGTTTCGCTGGAAATCGACTCATTTGAAATGTACTGGTGATCCCAAGGTCGCTTGGCAACGAATTTATGAACTTTTCAGGGACTAAAGTTGATAAATTCGTTGCCAGGCAACCTTGGGTGATCCCATGCATTGTCGAGCATACGTAATCTGATGTTGCAGAAGCTGCGGCGCAATAATTATTTTCTAAGAGATAACCCGTAACTACGGAAAAAGTCCATGGTGAAGGGCGGCGGGTTCGTTCTATGGCAGAACTTAACTTTAGTTTTTGGTCTTTGTAGATTATGTAGAGTGATGTTAAGTAGGCCATAAAATGCGGACAATGAGAAGGTGCGGCCGGAGCTTTTGAGGAAATAGAAATGGTGGTCCTTAATGTCCCTCTGCAGAATATGGAAGGTATAGAAGAGGAATAGTTTAAGGGGAGAAAGTGCTTGGGGAAAGCAAAGATCCGTTTATTTGGGGAAAGGAAAAGAAGGTCTGAATGTCATAAAAAGTCTAATACGATTCTCCTATCTTAAAGTGGAAACTGAACTTGGATGACTTTTCCTTCCTTCCCGATGATGCTATAGCCTTCTAGTCTAGCTCACAATTTTTATCCAACTTATGCCATAGCAGGAAGCATTAAAAGGGGAGAAAGTGCTTGCCAATATTCTGTTTGGAAAGTATGTAAGCGAGCCTATGAAGATGTAAGGATCTTATCAAACTTTAGGGCCATCATGACCTTCTTTAACCTCCTCTGGAACAAAATGGCGGCAAGGTTAAAGTCAATTTTTTAATTGTGCATAACTTATTCATTGTTTTCTTAGAATTTCAAATCTCTAAATCGACTCGGCCCATACACAAAAACTAGCTCGTGCAAATATACATACCTTATGTGCACATTGTAAATAGAACAAATGTAAATTAGTTTTGATTCGAGTGCTTCGCGGAGTATGTTATCTCCTAAAAATGGAAATTAATTTATTACGTATTTGCCAGTCAATCGTAAAATGAAAACCGCCTAAATGACAAACTCGATATTTTTAATGACTATTACATCGACATACAAATCATCTAACACAGTTGCAACAATTAAATGAACTTCCTTAAATAGTGCATTGAATCCATTTACACTACTTTGAAGCCAAAGTTTACTTTACTGATTTTCTAGGAAAGACGCTTGCAATTTTATAGCAGTGAGTCTCTTTTGGAATTGACAGAAACTAAATAAAATTTACACCGCTTCCTTCTCTATAAACTTATAGAATCTGCCAAGCGGTTTATAGTGAATCTAATGGGAATAATAGTAATAATAGTTTAAATGAACTACCCTCTTCGAATACCAAAAGTAGTCCAAGGCATTATTCCTCTTTTATTCAAGGAAATGGGATGAGATGCTCGTAATTCAAATTTAATATTCCTTTATGCAAAAATTGGATTCTATTCAACAAAATTGACTTTCCCTTCCTTTGGTTTCACAATAATAAAATCTGGAAGTTAAATTACTAACTGTTCTATTCTCTTGCATAAACATACGTCACATCCAAAGAAATCTACGTCTTTCCCTTCTATAAGATATGCACTCGAAAGAAACCAACTTAAATTCATGTCCTTTGACCTCATTTCAAATTAGCATCCGAAACGAAATATTATGAAAAAATTATCCGGCAAAAGGAAAATAATGCACTCACAGTGACAGGTTTCGTGGAATCATAAACTAGGGAACAAGAGAAAGTAACGATAAATTGGAAATTGTTTATTTTACTTCTACATTTCCTTCAATTCCAATCAAGTTTGGAGGAAAGGACTGATTTTCAAAAGCAAGATTCTGAAAGGATCCGGAGATGAAATCCCACACTTTCATTTTCAGAAATTTGTCGAAGAAAGAAGTAGAATACGGAGAACAGCAGGTGAAGCCGTAAGGGAGTGGGTATTTTAGTGCCGTTGACGCCGCGGCGGTCTCACTTTCTCCTTTTGAAGAGAGAAAGAATGCGGGATGAATGAAATAATAAAATAAGTGAAAGGAGCGAAATTGACATGTTTTGACTTTCTCCCTGTCATATCAAATAATCTTCTTTCCCTTTCTCTCTTGAAATGAAAGCACGCGGCAAGTGGAAGAATTTAACGGGATTCTCAGCAACAGTGAATCGCTGCAGAAGGAACAGAATAAGATTTTATGGTATTCTCAAGGCAAGGAGGTGGCAGAGCTCAATTAGACAGACACAAAAGCAAGGTTTTTTTTTTAAATAAATTCTGCAAAAATTTGACATGAAAGCATTTGAAATTTTTCGTTTGATTTGACTTTTTTTCAACTAATTTCTCGTTTACCCGACAGAATCCAACTTTTTAATTGTATAATCTGCATCCTTGAGATTTCAAAAGCAAACGATTGTAAATTATGTTTACGAAACTATATTTAAATCAATCAAAAATACTCACGAAAAGATTTTTTAGTTATTTAGTTATTTATTTGAGTAGATTAAAGACTTCAAAAGTACACACAAGATCATTGCTTTGATTTATTATAATTGAGTATATTGAATTATACTTAATAAATATACCTGGGAAATTATTAGCGTAGAATGTATTTTGAAGGAGTAAATTGATAAGGATGAATTACTGTAGGATTTGTGTCAAATAAGCTTACTGGTACATGGTGGTCTACTCACCGTCATTAGCCACGGCGGCCATAAGAAGGAGATCCATCACCGCCAGAACGCTTCCCCACGTCAGAGAGCGCGACAGAAATGGATACGCCATTCTCATTCTTGATTTATTCACTCGAATCTGAAAATGGAAACAGGGACTTTGTAGGAATCTACATTTTAGGGGTAAAGGCTGCTCTAGCATTTCCAAAATGAAATTACTTGAGAGACGTGTTGCAATCGAGGTTCTACGGCCTCAGTTTGACGTTTGTAATTCTAGGCGTTGGGTGTTTTCTCTTGTTCACAGTATCCTTTGTTCCAGCAGGAATTAGATTTACAAACTCACAATAACCTTCCCATCAAGCGTCGGGCGGAGGGAGGCTCAAATACGACGACAGTGAAGTCAAGTGAGTGTTGTAGACAACTGCTGCTGGATAAACGCACTAAAAATTCTGGATCGTGTCTTCAATCAAATCCAAAAACTTACTACGCTCTCAACACGCTTCGTGCAAAAGTGAAAGGCCCAAAAGTGACTCTATCTCTTAATCGTCAATCCCTGCAGCCACCTCTACTCAACGCACGTTTCCATTGCTTTCTCCCCTTCTTAGACGAAAAGTAGAAAGGTTTTTTTGATGATAAGGAAGTTCACTTCAAGTTGTCAGTAGATCCCTTCACGGTTTTTACGCTCTCAGGGGAATTTAGATACGGAAGATGGTAGCAGGAGATGAAATAGAGCAAAAGGAACAGAAAGATTCGGCCCCTCCTCTTGCAAGGGGAGCAAAGGTCAATTTAATTAATTGAAGATGAAGGGCTGTTTTCACTTTCACTTTTCACGTATTTTGAGACCAGAGAAAACAAAAATTGTACTGAGGCCTTCAAAAATGAAAGCGCCTTCGTCTCAATCTAAGGAGTTAACTTCTTTCCGTGTCAAATTTTCACTCTAGTGAAAGTTGTAGACGTAAAAAGTGTTGTACCTCTTTCCACCTGTCTGTCAGGAGGCTTAACACACTTTAAGACGAAAGAAAGAAAGTTTGATGCACAATTTGTTACTTTTCTTCTTCTGCTTGAAGTGAGATGAGATTATTAGGGTCAAAGCTGTTCAGCAGCAGAACTTGGCAGCAGTATAACTTTGTTACGTTCTGTTGAAAATGTTTGAGTGGAAAGCAGAATCTCGGGAGGAAATTTATCACGATTTAGAGGTATTAGTCGATACTATTAATTCAGGACACGCTTGTTCTCCGAAATGAATGGATGCAAAGCTAGCATAATCGTTTGCGAGAGAAATTCCACTGGGAGGATGAACGTGTTCGCAGGTATTTTCGGAATTCAGTTTTCTTCTGTGCTATCCTCTAAGTAAACTCAAATATTTTGCGTAGCAGCAGATGGTTGAAGGTTCGCTGCAACGTGATTCTCCTTATAATTGGTAATTTGCTTCCGATTTTACAGAAAAATGGAATTGTGAATATTTGAATTACTATTTTGGTTTTGCTTCCTTGAATTTCTGGACTTGAATCCTGAAAATATCAAAAACATATTATACAGTAACTTAAAATTTAGAATGTCAAAGTTCTCAATCTACTGCTCTGAACAAACCGCTTCAGTCCTATTTAGCACCGAAAACAAGATAGCCAAGAAACATGAAATGAATCATTGACAATGAATTTCCGTCTTTACTGTCTTGTGGTATTCACTAAGAGAAAACAGTTTATTTCGCAGATGCTTTTCTGGATTTAAGAGGTTAAGTGTTATGACCAGAAGATAACATAAGAAGCCTTGAGTGTATACTAACGGCGTAAAGAAAAATTTTCATAACAGAGAGGTAATGCTGGAAGAATAAAGTGTGTGGTGAAAGCTTCACAGGTAACGTAGTGTGTTTTAGGAAAACGGAGTAAATCCAGGCTTAATAAACTTGTAAACAAAAAACTTTAAGGCCCGCCTGCGTGAAAGTAAAGTAGTGGAAAGGGAGACTTTGTTGACAGTTATCTAGAAAATATTTGAGGAGAAATTTTTCACACGAGGCGCAGTAAACGGAGGAATTATTTGCATAATTTGAGTTAGTAGAATTTTGAAGAGGGCATTCAGCCTGGTAGAAGATAAAATCCATTCGCATGAGCGCAGTTGTGCAAAAACTTTTCTCTTCGGGAACAAAACGAGATTATTACAAGTGAATGAGCGGAGAAAGGAGACTTTCACTCCATTTCGGCCTTTGTGTAACCAAAAGTTCCTTATCTAAATCATTCCAATCTTCACTCATCCCAACTCGGTTGCTAAACCAGAAAAACAAACGAGAACATGGATGGGCCACAACCTTTACAAATGAGTTTCAACGCTCAACGCGTAAACAAAGTGGTGGGATATGCTTAGGAGCATGTAAAACAGGGAGGTCAAATTTATTACAAAATAAAATGAGCATTGTTTTTTTTAACGTTTTGCCAGGTAGGTATTTTACCTAAATTCGCAACCACAATATTGAACTTCGTTCAAGTGCTTGGACCAACTTACCTTTTCAACAATGAATCTAATTACATGCAGCCATAAATCCATAAATATCAACAGAATTGATGATGGCAATAGTATCACCCCAATAATATTTACAATTATACATTATCTACAGGATAAATGCCCGATTTATTAACTTTATACATTATCTTGGAGGAAAATATTGTTAGGTATTAATTTCTTTATAGGTAGAACCAAATCCTGATACATGTTTTAAAAGTATAAGTAGGTACTCCGTTTTTAGTCGCAACAGTTCACTGCAAGTAAATCAGACTACTAGCGTTAATATTTTATGTAAGACACTACCGAAAATTATTGTGAAACCACGCAGAATTCCACAAGGCCCAGACTTAACCAGCCACTTTAAACTTTGGTTGAATGGTGTGAAAATACAAGGAGGGAAGGAAGCTGTGAAAGGCTTTTAAAACTTACGAAAGCCGAGACGCCCAAGGTGTCCTTTGTTTTCTAATCCTCCGAATCCTGTCTTAATTGTAATCTCCGAATCTGGAATGCTCAATATACTTTAGAGTACTGACACCAGAACTTTCTCCGACCAAGTTTCCCCTCCGGAAGTACTTTCTCCAGAACTTTGTAGCTTTTGACTGCGGATTGTTGACAGTAGAGAGAGATTCTGTTGATAAGCCTTGGCTGGAGAATCGACTCAGAATTTCTGTCCAGAAGCTGCCACGGCCCAAGTAAAACTAAACGCAGAGGAGAAAGTCTCGAAGCTCAACTTACTAATTCCAGCAGCCAAACTCTCTGCTTTCTTCCTGGAGCCAGAAACTGGGACGACGCTTCTCCAGTCGGGGTCTGCGTATTCTCGGGAAGTGTTTCATCCATTTCGCCTTCGTCCTTTCTTCCAGAATCAGAAGTGGAGGCCTAAATCCATTGGATTCCAAATGAGCCTCTGTCTTTTCCTTTCTTCTTCCAACTTAATCCTTCCTTTCTTCTCCACTGGACAATCCATATGCTACTAATGCAACAAAGTCACTCAAACCACTCTCCTCAATACCAATACCATCATACCAACTACCCATACACATCTTGATCGTTTCCAATTTCCCAATCGACCCAAACCCTAATATTGCACTACGCTTTCCTAAAGGACTTCAATTAGTCTCGAGATCGATACAGTCGCAACTCATAAGTTATTACAACTAATTACTTCCAGCACTAAAAGCGAGTCTTTTAGAAATTATTTCCAAACTAGTACAAGAAGTGTATTTCTTCTTCTTATTTCGCCGAAAAATACCAAGCACAGTATTACGGTACGCAAACTCTTACTTTTGTATTTGATAGATGTGAAAATGACTGGCTAGTATAACTACAACGGCGTCGGTAATCGGAATATATCCAAAGAATAAAAAAATATAATATAAAAATTTCAAGATTAGATCAATTTTGAAAGTTTCAAATCATTCGTTAATTTTATTAATGTATTCATGCTTTTTCTCCGGTAACAAATTTTTAAATAATTAATTATAATTAATCAATTATACTCCCACGTCCCTCTTATTAGTTCGCTTTGATCTGATGATTGATGATTTTTATTAACCGCTCCTTCGGGCTTTCGCCCATGGAACGGGTTTAAATTGCTTTATAATTGTATACAACTAATTAATAACAGTACTGGGAGTTCGGATAATAGCTAATAAATTTTGGAGAATAGAGATTATGCTGCTCATTGTTACTATTGACTAATTACTGTTGACTTAAGAGCCTTTAAGTGACGTGTGCTCTCTTTCGCAGACAGAATCGAACTCAGTTCGCTTTGATCTAACTACTCCCATGGTTTGTTTTAGAGAACTTTAAACTTGAAAGGTCATCCATGCTTAGAATTTACTTGAGTGCATTTACAAGCTATTTATTTGAACACTGCGCCTAGTCTTCCGTTGGATTTAGTAACTCAAAGTTGTCAAGTAAAGGAATCAAAAAAGAACAGGAAGCGGAAACTTTGCAACTTTTGAATTTGGGAATGTGGCTGATGAGAGAGGTTGATTTTCTTCTGTTTTACAAGTTTAGAAAACGAGGCTTACCTCAACCTCTAGCAAAATGTCGAAAATTTTCTTTAGTCACTCTCATAAGTTTTTCGATTTCAAGTATAGCCAACTTGACTCCAACTTCGAACGACTTTCACTTGGAGTTAATTATGCGAAACAGAGGAAAAGTCTTTTGATTTCTCGCCTTTAAAGCGGCTTTGAAGTCCACTCCTTTAAAATTCACAGATTTTCACTTTAAGTTTGATATCAGACTCATGCTCTCCTAATTATAAACCTTCGTCAATCCTCTGAAGAACCTTGAACGTTCGTGTGTTTCAATTAACTACTTGATGGATATTAGTGACTCAAATAAGGAACCCGCTTAAGATAATATATCAGAAGCATTTTGAATACCGATTTCTGCGAATGGTGGCTCAAAAACGTCTTACTTCCGAGGAGAAATTGAGAAGATGAGTAGAGAATTGGATATGAAGTGAATTTGGAGGAGCGGTGAGGCTGCTGGAATGATGTATGCCTCAAATGTGATTTGAAGAAGTAGTGCTTTCCTTGTTGTGAATAATATTGGGACATGGAGAAAGCACACTCTCGTCTTTCCTATTCCGACTGCCCATAGCATCCGCCAAGATTTACGAGAGGCTGAAAATGGAAAATATTTTGGCCTCCTTTACACCTCCGAGAGCGAGTAGACTTGAATCCAAGTGCGGCGGGATCTGGCAGAGCTTCAGGAAGGGTCTTGCGAGGACTCTGTGGTGTGGTAAAGGTGTTCGAAGGCTGCTGAAATTTGGTTGAACGTGTTATTTGGAGAGTGTCAGATATCTGGGTCTAGAAATATGCGTCGTGAGTTTGTTGGCAGGAGAAAGTGGAGAAAGCTGCCTTGGAAGTCATAGATCTTTTAAATGAGTGGGCCAGATTATTCGTCTTCCATTTTCTCCCTCACTGCTCTCACATTGGATTAAGCTCAGCATCCTTCAACCAGGCACAACCGAGGCAAAAAAAAATCTTTTAAACTCCCTATCTCGCGAAACGTAATCTCAACGAATGTGAATACTCAAACTCAAGCATAACTTCTATTTCGAATTTGAAGAGAAAATTTGAAAATTCAATCTCAGCTTCCCAGTATGGCAGGAAATATCTATTTAGATATTCATAATTTCGTAATCTTTGCAATAAAACAACTTATCACAGACTTTAAGTGAACAAAATAAAAACAAAGTCGAAGCAACTATTATTAGAATTTTTAAAATAATTGGACCTAATCCTATACCCATTTCAAAATATTGTAAAATTTATTTACCTATAGATTATAATTACTCCTCTTGTTATAAATTTTACTACTATTTTAATAATTACTATGTTAATGGACAGAGTTAAATGGTAGAGAAGAGTTTTAAAAGAAAAACTGTGCTTGTAGTATTGGACACTATTTCACAATTGATGGCGTGCCTCCATAGGGGCTTTCATTTGTTTTAAATAACCTAAATCCAAAACGTAACTAAAGTTTTATTTGTTTGTGTGAGTGAGTGACTGAAGCCAAATGAGTAGCTTTTAATTTGAATAAGTCTTTTAGATCGTTCGGTATATAACTTGGCTGAATTTGATTTTGGAGCTCAGAATCAAAATATTGTTTTTTTGGAAACTTGCTTAATTCCTTAGTTTTCTGCTTTTGGTGAAAATAACGTAGGCTCTCAATCAATTTGTTTATTAAAGCTCACTTTCTCTTCCGAAGGGTGTGTGAAACGTCTCAAATGGCAAAGGGGGTTTAGGGCCCTTAGTCTCTTATCCTGACTAAACAAGCATCGAGGAATAGCTTCTGGTTTCCACAAGCATACTCGCATGCGTTCTATGAGTACACTGCGTTCCCTGTTGGCAACCATAAGGGCGCACTTAGAAGATTATTCTTTGACAATTATTAAGTAAAAAAAACATTCAAATGTCGTTTCAATTTTTCAATGTAAAGGTAAACTTTTAGTGACCCATGCATGTTTTACTATTAGTTTTTAATAACAAAGTTTTCTTTCGAAGCGTTTAATTTAAGAATAATTTCTAGGTATCCAACATCTTAGCAAAATAAAAAAAGCCAAAATTAGCAACCGGAAATCGAAGATTTATGACGTCGTTGTGTATAATCGGGCTTGAAATTCCGTTGTTTCAAGTTTTGTTATAAAGATTGAATTATCATAAACTTATATTTGAGTTATATTGGCATGCACATTAATATATTCCAAGTTTATTTTGAGGAGGATTGGTAGCCTCAAGAGAATTTTAGGCCGCCTATCTTTCCTGAAAAGCAAATGGCGGAGGTGTGCTCTGGATTGATCTCTCGGGCTTAGGATCATCACTCAGCCAGTCTATGCCTTTGGCTTGATAAAATGTACTATTGAGAACGAATGCAATGGCTGAATTAATAATAGTAAGCATTATTCCTCCTTCTTCAAAATGAGAAAGAAATCCCGAGCCGTCCTATTCCCCTTGTCCCGCGTCAAACTTTTCTGAATTTGAAATCAAGCCTTTTTGTCCACTAACTAAATAGGTCCCAATAACACCTGAAGTTTGTCCTGGGGAAGGAAGGACGAAGGAGCTCTGGATTGGCGTCTGCCTAACAAATGGGGAAATGAAAAATGCTCCCCGCCTTCTGAATAATTTTTTCTTCGTTAGCCTCCCCACTCAAATTCAGTTCACGTTGTTTAGGAAAAGAAGAGGAAGACTAATACCAAAGAGACTCGCTTTCTCCTGGATAACTTTCTCCTTACGAAGAAGAATGTGATCTGGCGGCATAGCATCAGAGGGCAGAAGAAATTGAAGGTTCACTTTCTCTTTGACTTTCACCACACGATCCTCACTCTCTAGGCCTACAAAACCTTTACTTTCCAGTTTGAAAAAGGTGCCTTAATCCGGAACTGAGAAAAAGTCCTAAGACTTTCTCGTCTCCCTCTTTCGCACTCTTCCTAATAAGGACATCCCTGGCTTAATTTTATCTTTTTTATTCCCCACTTTTACTTTCCGCTCACTAAACTCCCTCCTGCAGAAGGGCCCTTAATATGGAAATTATGCAGTGGTACATGAGGGGAATCTGAGAGAAAGTAATTAGAAGACTCTCACTTGGAGATCTTCTGGCGAGTAAGTAGGATGCTCCTATTTAAATCTGTTTAGGAGTTAATCGACGACGGTGGGATCAGGATCAAGGAACACGTCTCTCCCTTCGCCTCCTCGAATTGTAATTACGGACTTGAAGGCGGAAACAAAGGAGGAGAATGGATCTGGTGATATCAAGAATTAATGGGCGTCATTATATGAGAGTGTCCCACCGTGGCTCTACGTGTCAAGAATATCTTACCGAAAACACCGCGATATGAACCAAAGATGCGGGATAAATGAAAGGGAAGAGTGGAAACATTTATGTGCAAATAGGCTGCTTATTTTTAAATTAGTTTCGACGCGTCAAATACGACAAAGACTTGAACTATTAAATTACAATAAGTTTGCAGAGCGTTGAAGTGCGTCAAACGTTCGTTTCAAGATTAACCGCCGAGAAATAACATTACAATAATAAATAATTCGAAACAGTTTATGAATCTTACATTTGGGCAATTATACTGTCAAAAATGCTTTATGAAAAAATAATAAGCTACGCACTTGCCTTAATCTTAATCATAATCTATTTAATTGAGTTTTTGTTATTTTATCTAGAAATTTAAGCCTACTTATTAGTATTCCGCATTGTTTACATGAGTTCATCAAGGTGTCTATAACATCATTGGAAAAACTAAACTGTGTTTTCAATTCAATATTTCATAGAATTCAAATAAGTAGGGCGACAGTGAAGAAGAATATTACTTTAGTGCGGTTTAATTTAAAATCGCAACTCTGGAAGTTTGAATTCCGCTTGGACGTAATATATTTGGAGTTTTCCTTCAACCTTACACTTGTAATCAGTCAGAGACCTTAAAGTCCCTGAAACGTCAAAGTAATCTTGTATGAGCTTTTTTTCCTTTCCTTGTTTTATGAAGTGAAAGTGAAGAAATAGAGATTTCATTGAAGCGTCTAGAAAAGTATCGTTTGAAACGACATTCATAATCCGCATAGGATGAGGGGCATGACATTGACAAAGGGCCCTTATCGCACCCAACCCAAACGGCCCAAAAGCCACTTCCATACTTCAGCTTTCTTCTTAAGAAAAAGGTACTTGGAATTGGAGCCTACTTTTTCCATTTTTACCACACTTTCCCCATCAGTGAAAGGAACAATTGCCAACTCAACTTCTGTTTCGTCCTTGATAAAGTCCCCTCCTTCAAACGTTTCTCTGCAACGTCTCTATTTCAGGAACTCTGTATCAGCCCATTATTTTTTGGGGTACCCGAGTCATTCGTTTTTCAACGCATTTTCACATATTTGTATCGTAAAAAATTACTTTGAGTAATATTTATTGCATTACTATTGAGGGAATAATTTTCCTGACTTGAGGTGCGCATAAAGTAAAAGAGCGCTACGGGGTAATCGTTTAAACAAATATTAGCTGCACCATCAAATTCCAATCCAAATTTAAAATTTAAATACAACTTAAATGTCGTTTTAGGTAAATGTAAGCGATACTTAAATTAAGCTAAAACACAAATTACAGATTTAAGTCTAATTAAGACACCGAACAGTATCAGTGCTAATAAGCATATTTTACCTTTTGCCTCAGATTACATGCCTTTGCCTACATCAAAACTCTGCTAGAATATTAATATAAATTACTATAACTGCTATAACTGAAGTACATCGCAAGGGTAAAAATAACAATTAATCTAATATTACTATTTTTTATTGCTAACTAGCCTTAGTTTTCTTTATTGAACTTAACTTTTTAATTGAAAAGAAACACTGCTGAGCAGCACTCATTTGCTTCCCTATATCATTTTTCAAAGAAAAGTAAATTATTTCTTTGCATTTTTAATGCCCAACTTTTGTAGCTGGGCGAAGAAGAGGAGTGGAAGAGTTTTTCTGCAACAATTACGCACATACAGCTAACAGTGGATATGCCACAGTACGGCTATAAAAAAAACAAATATTAAGGAGATACCTTATTCAGAATTTGAAATTGACAAATGAATATTAGTAAATGATATAAAAATATTATCCTTCAACAAAATATTATATTATCTTCTTTTATTATTCAAAAGTAAGCTGCAAGAAGGTCTCCAAAATATAGCATAGTTCGTTTGTTCAGTTTGATTTGCTATATCTTATTTGATCGTCAAGATCGCGTTACGAAAAGTATTCCAGTTCATTTGGTTTGGTACACTATTTCTTGAATCTATAAAAATGAAAGAGCCATAATGTGGTGAGAATTTCCCATCGCACAGGTATTCCTAACCTCAGCAGGACAAAGAAGTTAGTAATTAGTGGAAGTGATTTACTTTTTTTAATGAGGGAAGGTAATGGAGCTCCACTTAGTGAGTGAAGATGAGTGGAACCATTAAGTGCAGACTTTGTTTCCATTTATTACTGACATTTTGAAACTGGCTCTTCGGCCCAGATGACTGCTTCCTTTTATTCTCGCCAGGGGGATCGTAAAAAGCTTCAAAATAAATTAGCAGAGATTCTTCAGTCCTTCCTTTCACTCATAAGACCTCCAACAAAACCAACGAATTGCACAACACTGGGAAAGAGAAAGCAAAATCCGAAATTTCGTGGGTATAAGTGAAGCGTAGAGTAGGGTGTATGTGCCTTTTTTGAGCACCAAATCTCTGCATTAAACCGATATGAGAAAAAAAAACTTTTTTCCAACCACCCTGAGCCGACCCCTCAAAACTCAAACCTCTCCTAACCAGCCTACAAACAGGCTGCAGTATATCAACCCACGCTTAGCATATCCATTTTCCGAAAAACTGACGTCACAAAATAATGAAAATATCGTTACCGGAAGGTCAATTATAATTAACCGTGACCTCATAATTGCCCTATTTTCATCAAATTATTTAATTAATTAAAAAAAAAATTAGGAATGGAATAAGAAATAATTCTAACATATACAGTGAGGACCACGTAAAAGTATACACTCAAATTGGTTTCCAGGGAAATGATAGCAATTATTCCTTGTGTATGGGGGGCTAAGTAAAGCTAATATTTTAGAATTAAAATTAGATTCTAGCAGGCCGATTTTTGGCCTGCTAGATCTCCAGACTTCAACCCTTTCGATTTCTGTTACTGGGGAATAATCAAAAATGAAGTCTTCAAAGATCCCCCAAACTCAATTGCTGATCTGAAGCAGAAGATCATTGATGCTTTTCAGAATCTGGATCAAACCATTTTCAAGAAGCGTCAAGATGAGTTTTATGATCAATTGGGATACTGCTTTGTGGTCCACGGAAAGCATTTTGAGCACTTCATTTGAGGAATTAGAAAATGATTAGCGAAAATTATAATTTTAGAAATTCAGGTACCAAACGTCCCTTCATATTTTAGAAAAATAAACAATTTGTTTACTTTTGGGTGTATACTTTTACTTGGTCCTCACTGTATTTGCGCTCAATACAGTAAGTTTTACCCGCTAAAAAGGCCAGGCACTTATTTTTAAAAAAATCACAATTTTTTTTTTAATTATTTTGACCTAAATATGAAGTAATACTAACATATATTACCATTTGAGCTCAATACCGTAAGTGTTAGCCGTATGAGTAGTGAGCTCTATGATCAGTGACCATTGGCTGCCAGCTTAAATCTTGAATGTAAACCTCCCCTTTATGACTATATGGGACATTAGTATTATTAATCCCTATCTTATGTACATGTTAAGACTATGCTTAGCAATCGATAACCCATATAATCAGTGACCAAGGCAGTCGCCATTTTGAAACGTTAATGTAAACCTCAGAACTGATCCATATCACAAAACAACAAGATACAATACTACAATTAATTAACCTATTACCGTTTGGACATTTCCCTTAACCAGTATTGAACCATATATCAGAACTACAAATAAACCAAACAAACCTAAACCTAACCTAACAATTAATTAACCGATTACCTTAACGGAACCTTCCCTAAACCTTCCAGAAAAAGAACTTGTGATTAGCACTGACCATTTTTATCGGTGACCTGGACATAAACATTAGACATATAGAATGGGAATAACATCTGCTGCCTTGTAAATGAAATGTAAATGATTAACCCAAGACTTGATTACCACATCATTTAACTGATGAATCTCTATGAACATGAGAACCCTTATGTAAATGACTTAAGAGTTAACGATTACACGTTATTATGTTCATTACCTTGATAGCAAACGTCTCATGGCTTAACATCTCTGTGAAGAGCTATGTTGCTTGAGGCTGACAAATGGCCTGCCAGTGATGATTTTCTTTAGTTGTATGTTTGTAAGAGGGAGCTCACTACCTATTTATTAGGATAGTGAGACTCACGCCGAGCATGCGCTAAAAATGGCATATTTCGGTCACTCTTTTGAAAAACAGCTTTAATTACTCGGGATTTCCCCCTGCTTTTCGCTTTTAAACCTTCTTGACTTTATCGAAAACTATCAACAAGGGCAGAGGGTTATTAGCCAAGTCCTCCTTTGACAAAAACGCTCGTCCAAAGATTCTCAGTCTAAGTTGCGTATAACCCTCACATTCCATTAAGAAGTGGTCTCTACTTTCCTCAGCCCGACCGCACGTTGTGCAAGTCGGCGAGTCAGTGAGTCCCATTCTATGGAGGTGTAGGGCAAGTAAGCAGTGTCCTGTTACTATCATCGCCAGGGTTCTTAGGAACCCTCGAC
>VYYI01001253.1:0-20821 GCA_021029175.1 Bilobella aurantiaca
TCTAGATTTTCAAAATTTGAGTATTGCAAAGGCAGACTATGCTTAAAAATCATTATTTTGTTAGTATAATTTAATGTCAGAGTTTCAGATTTTTCAAACATAATCACCTCAGAGGCACTCCTGGTAAGTTAAGTTGACAAAATTTGCTGAAACACTTTATTGCCAAAGGCATGAAGGCATCCACATTGTTGTGCCTCGTTCTCGTGATTCTCGCTGTTGGTGTCATGGTGACAGAGGGGATTAGTAAAATATTTGATAGCAAATTCATTGTTTAAACAAGTATCAACTCCAAAATATTTTGTACTTTTTTAGGGAAAAGAACGTGATGATCACAGATGCTCAAGTGATGCGGACTGTGATGAAATATTAAACCGCTGCTGTTCCTTCGTTCAATTTTGCCAAAACGCTGACGCAAATAGTTGCTTTAAGAAATAATGTACACTTACATTATTTCTAATTTGATTCAATAAAAAGTATAAAATTGTAATGAAACTATGTACCTTCAATTTGAAGTTATAAGTAAAGCAATATTTTATTTACGCATTTGGTTAATTATGCTTAATTTTGATGCACTAAAATGTCTGGAAACATTTCTGGTTTATTTCAAAAATAAGGATTTACCAGCTATTAATTCGGATTAAAATTTGGTTTCATTATGATTTTTAGCCTTTTCAAAATTAAATTAATTAGGATTGAGTCATCCGTTTCGATGGATTTGTAAGCAAAATAGCTTACGACATTTATTAGTAAGGCAATAGCAGCTTTCCCTATTTCAATAGTTTTTTTTCTTTCAAGGTTTTTTTTCTTCTTACTTTGGTGATGTGGATGTTACCTCAATTAACATAATCTAACAAAAAATTTCAAGTTTTTTATACGTTTCTTAGATACATCTTTTATATTGGTTTTAATATACATAACAATATTGCGGCAGAAAATTTAACACCAAAAAATCTAAGATATTGTACCTAGAGAAAATAAGAGCCCATTACAATAGGATGGTATTGACTTTAAACTGAAATCCTTTTGTTCTGGGACGAGATTGTTTGGTTTTTTCTTAAATACAAGCCAATTAAGAAATATTTCCAAATAAGACCATCAAAACCCAAAGACAGGGGTGTTTGACTAGTAACTGATTTTTTTAGAAAGCCAAATAATTGTTGGTAATTTCACTTAACACAATACTTTCTTGGAAACAAATGTTGTGACTCTTAAGGTTAGATGAAACGCAGTTTTTTGTGAGTTATACATACATCGCTCAACTGTAAGATTTATACTACTAAGATTATTCTTAATTAGCAAAATAATATTAACAGTTAATACAAGGCCGGACAAGAGTTTTTTGAGTGATATATAACCTATATCATCTATTTATATATTATATATATATAGCTTATACAGCTTACATATTTCCAAGCATCACACATTCCGTTAGTTTTAAACTAACTTAAACTTAAACGGAACCTAACAAATTTAAAAACCAACAGTAGACTGAGACTCAAATATATCGTAGTATGTCCTGTTCCAATTATTCTAACTCTTGAAATCTACCGCGTGATATTTCTTGCAGTAAAATATACACCAAGAAAAAATTTGCTAATAATGAGAAAGTAGGTTTTGGTTTTCATTGACGTGCTTAATATATCCTTTGCTATTTCTCTTCGACTGGACAAGGAGCCTCTTTGCCATATTTTGATATCGCTCTTCATACACGTCGACAAACGACGAGTTTGCGACAACTGAGCAATCAGGAGCCGTTGTCGAAAAGATCGACAAGTCTGGATTCCATAGAAAAGTCAAATACTCAACCACAAACATGAGCTTTGATATGCCAATGAAAACCGAACACAAAATCATCGCCACTGCCATCGGCGTCTTCTCGTTTAATGAAACTGGCAAATACGCAGGGGGATCTGGCTTTGTAACTGTTCTTTGTATTAGCCTCTTTTCCGCAATTGCATAGTTCCTCTCCCAGTATGTGTCAAACCCTCCGGCAAAAACACGTGACATCGTTTGGTAGTAGGCCACGGAGAAGTGGCCGCGCATGTACTGCGTCAAGTACTTTACCGCAAAAGGCTCCTTGATCATGTGACATCGAGTAGTAACTCCCTGCTCCCACTCTGCCTTCATTTTGATAGGATACCCAAATTTACCCATAATTAGTATTATCCCGAAATCAGGGTTACGGGTTAATGAGGTTATGCCACTTGTCCTACGGCTCACTTTCGGGTGCTGGTAAACAAATCTACTGGTATTTTGTCCCGGGAAATATCGATTGTATGACAATTTGTAGGTTTCGCGCTGTTTTACCGGAACCATATCTTTGGGTATTATTATCTTAAACCCACTGTTGAAGAGCTCTTCCGCCGTTTCAATGAGCGCTTCAGGAAACGGCAAGGTCACCTGACTCGTGAAGTAGGACAAGTAAGCGTGTTGTAAAGCGTAAATTGCAATGCCTAAAAATACTGCCAGTAGTTTCAGTTTTGTTTGAGCCGGTTGACCAATAAAGGACCAAACAATGTCCAGACCGCGCCAAATACGCTGCTCCTTTTCGATTGCCATGACAACAGCAATGACAACAAAGAAAAATAACCACGTTGCAAGGTCAAAAGGACTCAGCAAAACGGCAACTAAATTTTTATCCCGTTTCTCGATCCGAGTTTTGCAGAACATTAAATTTTCGTAGTTGACAAATAATATGATAATCTTGACAAAATTTCGCTTTTTGGTAGGGAAATTACAGTGATCGCAAATTTGCAAACTGCCGTTACTTGAACCATCGTAGGTCAAGTTCATTTTGCGTGAAATGATGCCCCGCAGTATATTTACAGTAGCTTCCATAAGCTTCTTTCGAAAACCTCTTCTTTCCATTCGTTGAACAGTTTTCGCATCTATCCGTTCTGACTTATCGAGTCCAACTGCAGTTTTCTCGGGACAAAAATATTCTTTATCGTACAGGATAGTTAACATTTGACGTTGGGATAATTTACTAGGATATGTTATCCGAATAATGCGTTTACAGGCATAGAAGGCCATTTTTGTTCCAGTTGAGCCTGTATAGATTGCTACCACTTTCAAACTTGTCGCCGCTATTGTTTTGGTGCGAACTGCATAGAACCAAAAATCGCTCACTTTGGAAACATCAAGGCTAACAAACCATAGTGTTTCATCGGGGTCCTCCGTTTTAGAATACAGTGCAATTTGTGCCATAATGGTTTCAATTTTATTGCTAATAAACCAAAAAACTAGAGCTCCGCCCCTCCGAGTGGTATTTAGTTTCTCATTGGTAGATAGGATTACCGGAGTGAAACTGGCGAAGTAGCACAGTATTTCAGACTCGGCCAAATGCCATTGAGATTTTGATAAATAAATATGTATTCCCGATTCCGAGAAAGGAGGGCTGTTGGATGGTAGACATGTTGCTAGGATACTGGATATCAGTATGCAAATAAGGTATAACGAGATATACAGAGTCATGAATTAAACTTATAGGTTGATATCGAAGTATTAGTGTTTCTAAGTATGTCTGAACAAGATACTCTGCAACAAGGAGTGTGGATCATGAGCGTCCGAAAAAAAACTATTACAAAATATTTTGTTTATTGCAAACAAAATACCTTGAAAATTATGCATTGCGGTTAAAGGTTGATGATGTGTATTATCTTGCCGAGACCTTTAGGTATGTATTGAATGTTTACGAACTCGTGGGCTTGCCATCACTAATTTTGATGGGCGGGCCTATAAGGGAACATATGTTTTACACGTAATATTGGTACAATAGCGTATATGTGCAAGACGCCCTTTGAAAGACGGGTTTAATTATACACATTAGTGATGCCAGTAGAGTATATAGTAGAAGGTAGCGATTGCAACTTTTTCAACCGACGATGTTATGGTAACAGTTTTAAGTACATTGTATTATTATTATTGAGATACGATAAGAGATTTCCAACTTTTTAGACTTCTACTTTCCTATTTACATTTCTTTAAAATTTATTTTTCTTTCCGAGTAAACACGCCATACCTGAAGTAATTACTTATTAATAGCAAATTTAAAGTTATCTTGTACAAGCTAAAGTATAATGCGCAACATCAAAATGTGGGAAATGGAATGAATCGTGCAGCGTAACTGATGGCCCAATTTCACCAAATAAATTATGTGGTGATAACGCCACACAGTGACGCAGAGCATTAGGGTAAGTTGTTGAGATCGCTGGAGCAAGAGGTCCTGGCCATCGCAGTGGATAACAAATTTATAATATTTAAGATTTCAAATCTTGCACACAAAAAGATTAGGAAGTTCCATTTGCCTTATGTACTCCAGTAGTACACTATGTGTTTCTGCTCAAATAACAAACGTTCGAATTTTTAGAAAAGGTAAAATAGGTTAACCCTTAATTTAAAAAACAGTTTGAATAAACTATTTGTACGATTTGTAATGCTTGACTTGATTGACTTGCGACTTATATTATTCCACGCTAAATTAAAGTAAGCAAATTTGGGCCATTTTTTTCCTTAAAAATTTCAGCACATAATTATTACAAAATAATTATTAGTAGTAAACTTTAGGTCTTGGTCACTTGGATTTCCCGTAAAATCGAGAAAACCCGAACAATTCCGAAAACGTAATATTTGGGAGAATCTGTTTTTTTCCCGCAATGTTGCAGACGGTGATTAATTACAGTTAAAAATAGAAGTTTTTATTTTGAGGAAATCGGTTAAAATGGCTGCGTTATGAGCGGTTATGTGAGAGTAGTTTGTTATATTTAAATTTACCAAATATTTTATTTGTAATTCAGTAATAGGCAGAAGCTTTAAAGAATCAGAGCGTTAGTCTATAAGTATATATGCGACATATAGTATGCTATGTATCCTCCTGTGCTAGAACGGCCTTCTTTGGCTAGTCTTCAGCACAAATACAGTTTAATTGCAAACTTGCAAGCGAGAACAAATGTTTAGATTAAAGAGTGTATCTGCCTCTGGCGCTTAATATGCAGGACACCTATGTGTGACCATCTTTAGTCACTTACATAGAAAGTACTGTACGGAAAATAGCGCATTTTTATATATATGATAATATTGCCAAGGCGACTCCGCATTTGTAAATGTGCACAATACAGTTTAGAGTTGAACCAAAGGACTTACACTTACAAAATTTACAAAAACCTCTTAATTTTAGGTTGAACATTAATTAAATTTGTTGCAGATCTCAGCGTCCGCGGTGGTCCGGTAAATGAAAACACTCTCGTAAGAGACAATACCGTCATCGGGCGCGCAATTGTGGTACTTGGAAAATAGTCGAAAAATATAAGTTCAAACATAAACAGCAAATTGCTCGAGGCTATGAGCCCAATACATAGGATCATGCATTTGGTCAACTGTGTTTTTTCCTTTAGTGAAATAGGCACAACGCCTCGCGGCCGCCGCTCAAGCCTTCGTATCAACTTTCTCTGCTCCGCCTTGATATAGTTATTTTCCCAGTACTCGTTTAGTCCTGCCATAAATATACTGGACATCATTTGATAGTAGACTGTTGAAAAACTACCGCGCATGTACTGCGTTATGTAGACGACGCCGATTGGCTCCTTGATCATGTGACAGCGCGTTTTGTTACCCAGCTTTGCTTCCGCTTTGAGTAAAATTACTCTACCAAATTTACCGCTGGAAACCATACCAGCAAAATTTGCATTTCTTGTCAACGAGTCAATACCACTGGTTTGCATCTCCTCTTGGTATTCCTTAAAGAAGAATTTCAGCGCATTTTCTCCAGGAAAATACCTATTAAGCGATGTAGTATACTTTGCCATTTGCTGACTGGGTTCCATGTTTTTTGGTACAACAACTTTAAAACCAAGTTTAAAATAAGTTGCGATGTCGTTGACCAAAACTTCTGAGAAAGGTAGTGTTATGCTACTAGTAAAGTACGATAGGTAGTTTTGCTGTAGTATGAAAATCACTACGCCAAGCGATAGGGGTAACAGCTTTTTGTTGATTTGAGCCGGCTGACTCATGAATGTCCAAACAATGTCAAGTCCGATCCAAATCCGCATTTTTCGTTGAATTGCCATGACAACTAGTATAGCAACAGCGAAGGCGCTCCAACAGTACCGATCAAATGGTCCAAGTAGTACTTGAGCTACATTTCGATCGCCGACCTCTATTGTCGTTTTGCAGTACATTATATTCTCATAGTTGACAAAAAGGATGATGACCTTTACAAAGGTATCTTTTGGAGATGGCCAGCCGCAGTGATCGCACATTTGCAAGCTCGTCTCGGGCGGCTCAACGGGCCTTTTAAAGGTGAGGTTCATTTTTAGGGAAATGAGGCCGCGCAGGACGTTCACGGTGGCAGTCATGTGCTTCTTCGTACGCGCAATCTCTTCCATTTGGCGAAGGGCCGTTGTGTTGATTCTCTTCCAATCTCGTTGACTGCCCTTAAGGGCTTCGGCAAATTTATAGGGACAAGTGTTGTCTATGTTATTTAAGGCGGTAACCAAGCTAGAAGCAGTTGCTATAGCAACTGATTGGCTAAAGTACTTGATGCCTTTGCAAGTGTAAGTTGAAAATTGTTTAGGAAGCTCGGTCGACGAGCTTAGCAATTTGAGACCGGTTGACATAAATGTTTTGTCGGTTATCACTTTCTGCCAAAATTGGGTTTCCATGGTTACCGACGGCAAGTTAACAAACCAAAGCGTTTCATCTGGGTCTTCTGTTTTTGAGTATTCCAGTACATTACTCCAGAGTTTTTGCAGCGATGAGCTTAGGAACCAGTACGTCAGGGTTCCGGTGCGACGTATCGCGGGCAACTTTTTCTTTGTAGATATAACAAGCGCGTCATAATTGTTTGCGTAACTTACAACATTGACGGTAATGTCCTGAGTTTGATTTACTGAATTTAGAAAGTTATTATGTATATGTATGCCGGAGATCGAAGCAGGAACAATTTTTGCCAAACAATTGTTTTTATGAAGAAAATAGCAGAATAATAACATGTCACATAAATTTACAATCATTTTAAATAAAAATTTTTACTTCAAACAGAAATCTTTGACACTATTGCGTAACTGTTAAATTTATTCTTATGGTGACTCACGGTAAAATGTAGCATGACATTTGCTATGTCGCTATATACTAGAATAAGTCCTTGATAGCACCCTACTCACATAGGTGACTAATGTTTACAATCAAGTGATAACTACCACGTATACTGTTTTTTTTTTCTTAAAGTTACAACCTGCTATTATTATTTTTGAATTGACCTTCTGCTGACAACTCTCCTACAAACATACATAGAGGCAAATTTTGATGGCACAGAAATGTCTGCACCAGCACTTTGCAACTTGTAGAAACATGCAATTCCTTCCTCGACGTGTAATTTAAGGGTGTGCTCAGTTCTACATGAAAATGTCAAACACAGACAGATAATATATGACAATTAGAAGAGCACTTTGCACAACAACACAACGTTGAATGAAACTCAAAGACGAAAAATATATGCTACTATTATAGCAACCTTCAACTTTCTTAGATCTGCAACGTTGCCATATGAATATGAATCAACATATGTGCATTTTATCGAAATAACTTTAATCTTAATTTCAATATCTAGATTTTACAACACAATACTGCTTCTATATAATTTCAATTTATATAATTTCTATCGGCCACACAGTTGTGACTGAAATCAATTAGAAGCGTGAACTTTTTATAATCTATTAATAAAAACTTATCAATTTAAACATATTAATATATTTATTCATTATATACATGCATATTTTGTAGCTTACTAACAGTTTACGACTACACTGATAAACCTAACGTTGTCGCATTATCATTACCAATCATTTGAGGTTCCGTACCTAAGGTAAAATTGTAGAACGATCCAAATGTATAGAGTACTCAATTTAGAATTTTTTTCTTAGCACGGGCTAGTTTGGCCAAATTTACACAAACCTCTTAAGTCTAGGTTTGACATGAATTAGGCTTGTTGCAGATGTAGCTGATGGCAGGCTTTCGGTAAAGGAAAAGGCTCTTGTAAAAGAGATTACTGACATCGGTCGAGTCATTATGTCAAAATTCGGACGAAAGTCGTCACAAATTAGTTCAAAGTAGAATAGCAAATTACTCGCGCAAATGAGCCCAATACACAAAATCATGCACTTGGTCAACTGCGTTTTTTCCGTTAGGGAAATCGGCGCAGGACCCTTCACCGGCTTCTCTAACATTTTGATTATCTTTCTCTGCTCCGCTTTGACAAAATTTGTTTCCCAGTACCCATCTATCCCTGCCAAAAATAACCTCGACATGATTTGATAGTACACTTTTGAAAAACTCCCGCGCATGAACTGCGTTATGTGGTTCTCAAAAAACGTTTTTGTGATCATGTGACAGCGCGTATTGTTACCAAGCTTAGCTTCCGCTCTCAATATAATTACTCTCGCAAATTTCTTGTTCGTTATGATTGATCCAAAATCGGGATTTCGTGTCAGCGATTCAATTCCCGAAGTTTGCAACTCCTCTTGCTCTTCCTTGAAGAAAAATTTACTGGGATCTTGTCCAGGAAAATAGCGCTTGAACGCTAAAACGTACTTTCCAATCCACGCTTCGTGAGTTTGATCATTTGGGATAATGACTTTGAAACCCTTTTCAAAAAATGTTTGTGCGTCATTAATTAACGCTTCAGGAAAGGGTAGAGTAATGCTACTAGTGAAGTAGGACAGGTAGTTTTGCTGTAGCATGAAAATTAGCACTCCTAGTGCTAACGGCAGCAACTTTTCCTTATTCTGGGCAGGTTGCGTGATAAAGTTCCAAACTATGTCAAGGCCGATCCAAATGCGCATCTTGCGTTGAATACCCATGACAAGAAGTATGGCAACAGCGAAGGCGTACCAGCAGTACCGATCAAAGGGGCCCATGAGAACGATGGCAACGTTGTTGTCACCAAATTCGATTTTCGTTTTACAGTACATGACATTTTCGCGGTTGACGAAGAAAATGATGAGTTTTACAAATGTGTCACTGTCGGCGGGCCATTTACAGTAGTCGCAGAGTTGCAAGTTCTTGCTCACGTTCTGCGCAGGTACGAATGTGAGGTTCATTCTCGTAGACATTATACATAGCATGACGCCCTGCGGCCCAGTCATGTAGTATTCATATCTAGCGACATGTTCGATTCTGCGTAAATGCTTTAGATCGCCGACTGTATAGTCTGTCTTTCCAAAGGCTTCTGCCGTTTTGTCAGGACAATGGTACTCTAGATGGTACAAACCTGCAACCAGGGCCGAAGCTGTTGCTATGGTAATACCATGGTTGGCCACCGATTCTACGCTTCTGCAAATGTAGGAGAAAATTTTGGTAGGTTGCTCAAATGACGTGGTTACTAGTTTGAGGCCAGCAACCATAAACGACTTGTCTAATGTTACAGTGTTCCAAAATCTGGTTTCCATGGCAACAGTTGCCAAGGTGATCCACCATAGTGTTTCATCAGGGTCTTCTGTTCTTGAAACTGCATAAATTTTATCCCAGAGGTTATCTGGAGCTGAGATAATAAACCAATAAGTCAAGGTTGGCGCACGACGCAAGGCGGATAACTGTGTTGTAGTTGAAATTACTATCGGGATGCAATTTTTTGCGTATTGCAAGATATCTGCAACGTGTTGCAGGTGCCAGCCGATAGGAGGTTCAGCGTCGTAGTGTATGTGTATTCCAGCAGTAGAAGCAGGTACCATCTGCGCTGAGCACTGACTCATATATAGTAAGTTGGTAATTAATAAATTGCTCAATACTGCACAAATCATTTCAGGTTTAAATGTAGTAAGTTGCTAAATTAATTTGCTTAAATTTTTGCCCTTGCTATATACATTACTGGCAACTCTCAAAAAGCATTTGAATTGTGCAAGAATATTGTTGTCACATAATACAACATATAATTTTATTCTGTAATTGTTGAGCATCATGCAATATTTCTAGGTCGCCACACTTAATTTTGTTTTTTTATTCTTCACATTCTGTTTCACAGAAATTTTTACATGGAAATGTCAAGCAACATGTCATTAGCTGAACTATAATTTGGTCTATAGCAATAAAGTACATGTTCCGTATGCAAAGAGCTAAGTATGCAGATGCTAGCAATGTTCGTTTTTATGCCAAACAAATTATTTCTGAATTTTCTGTGCATTAGGACAATAAAGTTTTCATTGTAATTTGTAGAGTATTTTATATGCAAATTCATGCCCCACAACTCTTGATACATGTAGCAAAGTGTTACCACAATTACTTTTTATTATATCTTTAAAAGATGGCAAATAACATAATATAAAACATATGTATACATTTTAGGTAATTTGCAATTTTCAACAACTCATTAGCAGAGGACATACCTGCAGCAACCGACTGCACCGCTGTTTGTTGCTGTTAAGGTTGGATCACAGGTGGACCTGCAGCCAATTTTTAGTACCTGTTTTACCCACAAAAAAATTTACCTGTTCACCTGCAACTTGCAATTTCCCACGCATGTATACAACCTGTACATGTATGTCGCTAAGATTTACAAAACCCGTAAGATATACAGGTTTCCTGCGGAAATTTACAACTTTATTTATTGTTGAATTTAGCTTGATCAAAAAAAATTAATTACCCTTACTTATCTATAATATACATTTCCATACTGACAATTCCAGATTCCATTTGCCTTTTTATTTTTCACAAAAATTTAGTAGTTTATATTTTTTACATATGACTTATAAGCCTCATAAATATACTATATCTTATAAATATCTTATAAGATTTATTATATTGATTTTTTCAAAGATCACTTAATGCCGGATCCTGTACTTTCCAAAATCAATATTAGTTGGAGTGGAGTTGATAGTTGAACCTTTACATGAACCGTTTGCAAATGAAAATTGATAAGTTAGCTTACGGTTGTAGGTGAATTTTTGCTGTAATTGAAATTTTCAATTTTCTGCACGCAATCTACCATGCATATGAAATTTGAAAAAAGTCCTTAATTGTTGTTGCATTATATATCACTTCGTTTGAAATTTTGAACACGCGGTTTACTTTCCGTTGTTTGGAAGGCTTCGCTCTCGGATTCAATAAAAAGGTTAAATTATAGGTTTTTTTTTATATCAACGAGGAATTTTAGTGCCAGAAACAATACGAATCCGGTTTCAAGTTCCGTTTCAATCCCCATTTCAAGTATTTCCGAAAGTGTCCAAACCGTTCCGCAGTTTCGATTCGGGTTCCGTATACCTTTGGAACCGTTTCTTCTTCTTATTTTTTTTACTTACTTTTACTTACCAGTAGTAAAATGTATAAAATTTTAACATTTTATGCGAAGCCTAGTTAATTGTTGTTGACTTTTTCATATGCTAACAAGGAGTCTTTCTTTAATTTATGCGTCTACTGAAAAATAAAACTACTATAGAAACGTCTACTAGAAAGTTTTATTGAGAAACTTTGTGTTACTAGTCTAAAATTAGTATATTATTATGATTTTTTGTGTCACATTATTATTTCCTTACCAGTTTCGTTCCGTTCCGTTTTCAGTTCTGTTCCGTTTCATTACCACTTCTGCAATTTTTGGACGGTTTCGTTTATACGGTTTAACTTTTAGTACCGGTTCCGTTTGCAGTAGTGGAAACAAAACGGAACGAAAATTGATCAACCATAAATAGAACTAAAAGGTATTCAACCCTACCTTTTCCTTATATAAATACTTTAGATCTTTTTCCTGTAGCAATTGTAATTCTGCGTCTTTAGGATAAGATAATCGTTCTTTTAGTAATTTTTTGTATCCGGCTGAGTTAAAAATAAGATATGTTGAGTTGAGTAGAATTATCTTAAGGCGAATTAAAAGTTCTTAGCTTTTGTATTCTTCAAGCATTTCATTTTTGGCTTAAAAAGTGTGTTTGACACTATTCATGAGAACTATTGAAATAGATTTGCAATTCCACTGTTTTCTCATTTTGTGATTGAAAATAGTGGTGTTATGACGTCATTAAAACCAAAAATAGGGGTTTAGAAAAGTTAAACTTTCAATTTTTCAATTGCATCAATTTTTAAAAATTGATTTTTGTAAAATACTATTATACCGTGAGTTAGATGGATTATTTGAATTTTAAAAACTAAAAGAAGCGTTAGTTGACAAGTTGATAAATCATGTGATTGACAAAGTGCTTGTGTGTAAGAAAAAGAAAGTAAAATGGTAAAAAAAAGGTGTGTAAGACATTCACACACTAAATTAAACTTGTAATTAAATTTGCAACCTCCATTGCGTGAACACCGGAAGTTCACAATAATATCGAATCAAAAACTTTTAGAAATTTTCTAGTGTTGACATTTCTGAAACTATATATTTGATGTCTTGATATATCTTCTGATAGGGTGATAAAATGTGTATTATAAAAATTTTCATAACGTTGGGGATTCTTACAACACATTTGAATTGTACCTGGATAATTCTTGAGCTCGATCATTGGATTGACGCTTTTAAGGAATGCTCAATTTCTGTGCAACTTTTTGGCCAAGATTTTGAAATAGTTGCTTCACCTTCACGCCCACCAATCACGTTGTTTCGTACAATGGACGCAAACTCCACTACGCCAAATCTATCAAGCACCAACATTTCCCATCACTCAAAATGTGTTGCATATTTTCTTGTTTTGCGACCCGACCACGATTACACTACTTTACGACACATTGACGCAGAAAATCCATATGCAAAACAGATGTTATTTATAAAGGGCGTTCGGGCTTACTACCAAAATGAGGAAATGAGGTTGCCTCTCACTTTGATACTTATTGGCAAGGATTACAGCGAGTCTATAAGCTTATTAAATCTCATAGAGTTGCACCTCGTGAAGTTGTATATACTTGAAGTTCACCTCAAAATCTACAATAAGCATGACACCTATCAAAATTTGCCTTATTGCAATTACTTGCATATTGCTACGGCACATTACATTTATCAGTTTGCTGTGTTCCCAAAACTTGGGAATTATACACACCCAACTCGCTTTACCCGAGTATGTATAAATATTTCATTACATGAACTGAAAATTTATGATAATGGAATTTCCAACATTTTCAGACATCCTTATTGGAAAGAATTGTATACTAATACGAGACTAAATTCTAACTATCATAAGTGTTCAAGCACTACACATATCAAACATATTTTACAAAACTTCCACTGCTCTGTTTTAAAGCCTATCGTCAAACTTCATGAGAATGCTATTCAAAGTATACTGTTCAGAACAATGAGATATAATTACACAATATCGACATCCGATAATCTTGGACACGTTTTCTCGTTATTTCCTTCTGAGCTTGTAAATTATAAGCCTCTTGACGTTAACGATATTTTCAGAAGCGAACCCATTATTATTAACTTTGTTCAATCGTCTTCGAAATATTTTAATTTTATTACGTGCTTTGGTTCGAAAAAATCAGTTTCCTTCGAGCTTTACACCAAACCATTTAAGGTTTTGTCATGGATTGCAATATTTGGCTCTATTATTACAATTCCTTTGCTATTTGTTTCCGCCGGAGTCGTATTGGATAGTACATATTTTGGGATAGTGAGCATTTTTAGTAAAGTATATTGTCAAGGTGCCATTGTTCTTGTGTTAGTGCTACTAGAGCAAAAGGGAACACTATCAAAGTTGTTATATCCGGTAGCGTATCTTCGACGTAAATTTGAAAATTTTTGCATTCTTAATCTTCACATCTGGGTATTGATGTGCGTAGTTCTCACAAGCAGTTTTCGAGGTTTTGTAATCAGAGATTTGATACGGCCGCCATTAATGTATAATCCGCTTGTAAATTATTTGGGGCTTACTCAATTTCAAGTGTTTACTCCAGGCGCGCACGATGGCATAGTAAACAAAAAGTGTGTCGATTCTGTACATGAAAAATATTCAACAGATCTCTTCCTACATCTTCGTTCAGAATCAATGTTCCATCGGGCTAAGGAAAGAGATCTGTCAAATGAAATCAGCCAAATTATTCAAAATATTCACAGTTGTGACTCAGACTCTTTTAAAGCAGTAATGCAATTCAAGGGTCTTTCAAGCGGTTGCACGTTGCGAGTAGCATACGTCCACACTCAACCGGAAATCGATTGGGCACAGAATATTTTGAATTATGGTCTTCGCGGAGAACCGTATAAGCTTTGGCCGAAGCCCATGTCACATCGAGCACTTTACTGGCAAATTCCTGCGAATTCAGGAGCATGGGTCACAAGGAAACTGAAGCAATTAGTCGATTCTGGTATTGACAAATTTTGGAGAGACATTCAATCTCTTCTTGTTACAAGCAAGTATTTGACGTATCTTTCTAGAACGCACGAGTCCTACTCCTACGCTCTTTCTATTGAAGGAAACGTTTCAACGGGGTTTTACGTTATGCTTTCTGGTTTGTTTTTGTCAATGCTAATTTTTATTGCAGAAAATTTAGGCGTTTTGATTAATATGATAGTATGTCGGAGAAGATAATTTTATTATCGTCAATGACATTTTGCACGCTCATCGTTTCTGCCAGTAATCTGGAATTTAGCTCCAATTTACTTTATTAAATTACTTAATTTACTAATTTATTTAATTTTTGAGATTTTTGAGTTAAGGAAGCCAAATATTTTGATCCACGGTCTTTCCGAAGGACCTAACGAAAACACTCACGCAGTGACGAACGAATTTTTAGCTCATTATAAGATTCCGCACGCACCTGATGAAGCCTATCGTATTGGAAAATACAATCCGTCTGGTGGCAAAACAAGACCAATCAAAATTCGGTTCCAATCTATGACAGCAAGGAACCAAGTCCTAAACCTTAGGAAAGAGTTGAAAATGAAAGGTGAACCATATACAGTAACGGAAGACCTAACAGCAGGAACCAGAACTGAGCGTTGGAAAAGACGGCAAGCCAGGTTGTCGGACGAAAGTATACAGGCGCAAACTACAAATTCAAGTTTCGAAATTACTAACGAGCATACACAACCAAGGATAAATTTGTCCCAACTTCAGAGTGACTCCATTCCAGACAACCCTCGTCCTGTTTTTCCGCATCGCAAATGGAATGATTCTCAGGCATACGTCGGCAAAAAGCAACAAAAAACGCAGAATCGTCTTAGCATCGAGGCCACTAAAATGCTCTCGGAGTAACTAAGGACACTTGCCTACACAACATCTACCACTACCACATCTATGATCAACAAGCTCTACGGTGAATATTTAACCAACTAAATTTTTAAACTACTAACCATTCCCTGCCTTTTTTGAGGCTTTAAATCATTACTGTAACCTTTCTGCCACATAACGTACTCTAGAAGTTGTAGCAAAAAGTGTAATTAGTTAACAATTTTAAAACATGTATAATACAAATGACCAAACACCCATTATATTTAACTGAAATACATGCTTTACAATACTACTGGTTAAATTTCCCGCCTTACTTCTTTTAGTAACATTTTAAAAAATCAGCAACACATTTGTAACCTGCAATTCATTTTGATTATGGCTTACGCCGAATGTCAAATAAACGATACAATACAATACAATACAATTAAATTTTGAGAAAGAATGAGTTTGAGTTTTAACTATGAGAATGCACTAAATATCTTATAAATATATGTAACAATAAAAAATTGTAGAAAATCAGTTTCAAAAATCAAAGGGGAATCGTACTCAAGTCATAAAGCAAGGTGTAATTTCAATAAGCCGGTAGTTGGTAGAGCAATTGGATGGAACGTCCAACCGATGTATGAAGACTACGTGATACAATACTTTGGTTGTAAGGCAAAGTAGGGAACCACGTTAAACGGTATCCTGATGAAGAAACTGATTGAATCGTAAAACTTAAATCAAAGAACAGTAGCACTAAACCTTGAACAATAGGGAGATGTTGTCACTTCTAAGTTTATTTTACGACTGACTGAAAAACAGTCCAACACGGTACGCATATCCCTTTATTTCTGACAAGCTCCTTCATATGAAGCAGGTTTCTAACAAGCAGCTTTCTATCAAGTAGCTTTCTGTCAATCAGTTTCCTAAAAAGCAGCTTTCTAGTAACATTATTTCTTATACCATAGTAGGCTATCCTACCTTAACCTATGCCTTAGTGTTCTATCCAATTCAATAATTATAAACTTAAATGACCCTAGGTGAAGTAACTATTTTAACCAAACTTCTGATGAGTAGCAAGTCGCTATATAAACTTTTAAACGTAAATTTAACCAGCAAAGCTTACCTAACTCTACTTTTATAGCAGACCTAAAAATGGGTGAAATAAATTAAATTCAACAATTACAAAAACCATAAATTCAGGCGTGCATCTTCAATACACAAGGCAATTGTTAATCGCAAATTTCTTTGATTTGTCAAAGTCCTAGCGTTCAAATTTGTTGTTCCATTGAAGTGGACATTCGTAGGTGGCATGAGCAACTTCTGTGATGACAAAAAGGTATACGGCATTACTCCAAATGTTTAAACTGTAATAAAAGATTTAAATTTTTGGGACTTTGGATGCTTCATTCAACTGATGATCGATACTTAGACTTGGAAAACAAAGTAAACAGAAACGATGTACAGAAATGCCCAAAAGTGATGAAAGGCATGAATTAAAGTAATTTATAAAAACTTTTTTAATAAACTTCAATTTATAGCGTAACCATGGAAACTAAGGAAACTGCACATTAGTAATACAAATTTATTTAAAACCACTTACTTCATGGATTTGGAACGTACATTACAAAAGGTTTTTTTAGCGAAATTTAAATATCGATATTTAATCGATACACACGTACTAAAAAGAATTGAAACATTACGTATTCCATCTTACGCAGCTCGTCAGTCAGTCTTGCGATTCGGGTTTCGGTAACTTTGTGGTTACTTCCTCGTAATGGCCAAATTTGGCTGATTTTAATTTTTCAATGACAGGGCGCTATTCGCGAAACTTGAAACGGTTTTATTGTTAGAAACACAACGCTTCTCCAAATGTATGCGGAAACTTGTGTAGGTAAATCATTTAAAAATGTCAGTAACTTTAGTCCCAAAGCCATCAACTGTGTATTCGATGATGTATGGAACCAAAACTCGGCTTCCGTAGTTACCGTAGATAGAGAAATATACCAAAGCATCTCAACCGGGTCCTTTCCGCGAGTGTAGATTTTGTCGCAAATTGACTTAGATGAGACAATGAACCAAAAATGAGAAATGAAGTGCGCCGTAGCGCAGCTAATTTTGACGTATGAGAAAACATTTTATTTCGATTTTAATAGTACTCAACTAGACTTATGCTATCTTTAGCTATTTAAATATACTCTCGTACGTAGATCTGAGCGTGCCTTATATCAATAAAAATTCATCATCCTCATATAACCGCATGAAGATATCAGGCGTCCCCTAGGTCAAACAGAAAGAAGGGTTTTTGGGATAATTAATGTTTCAAAGAATTTTTTTTTATTTGAAAGCCCGGCTATGAAACTGGACGAGGATTACGGGTGAGACTTTTTGTAAGACTGTTAATGCACCATCATTTTAAAGTTATTTATTTCTAGATTGTACACTAATTCTGCGAGAATGGTATTTTCTATCACGGAAAAAATCTGAAAATAAAAGATCCCTCTTCAATGTTCTAAAACTAAATTTCCGCGTCCAAAATTTCAGTTCCGGATTCATGTCAAAAATCATAAGTTCCACAAAAAACAGAAATGCGGAAATACCAAACAAAATGCAGCACAGAACCATGCACTTTACCAACGGCGTATTCTCCTTTAGTGTAACGGACTTGAAAAGTTCCACATCTGGCTTCTTGTACTTTCTATAAATTTTTCTTACATCCGCTAAAAGGTAAGCCTTCTCCCAAGTAACATCAATACCACCCATAATCAGCCTCGACATAATTTTATAGTAAGCAGTTGAATAGCTACCTCGGAAATATGTTGTTATGAACTTATTATAAAATGGCTCCTGGATAATATGGCAACTCGTCTTGTGCGCACCCAGCTTAACTTCCGCCTTCCACTTTACCGTGCGTCCAAACTTGCCAAAAATTATGATTGCGCCGAAATCAGGCCATTTTGCCAGAGAGTCGATACCTTCCGTTTGCAGCTCCTCTTCAGGCTCCTTAAAAATAAACTTATGAGGACTATGTCCCGGCATATAGCGCATGTAGGAGACACTATAAAGTTCAAGCTGCTTGTCTGGTTTTAGGTCTTTTGGTACTATGATTTTATAGCCGTTTTTGAATAGTTCGGGGGCATTGTCTATAAATACTTCGGGAAAAGGTAGGGTAACCATACTGGTAAAGTAGGATAGATAGTTCTGTTGTAGGCAGAAAACTAGTACACAAATTAAGAGTGGTACATATTTCTTGTTGGTTTGCACCGGCTGAGCAAGAAAGTTCCACACTATGTCAAATGCTACCCAAATTTTTCTTTTCTTTACCGTTACCATGGTAACTACTATTACAATAGCAAACAGTGTCCATGATAGCTTGTCAAAGGGTGCTAGAAGAACGACAAAAACGTTGCGGTCGCCAATCTGGATTTTCGTTTTGCAGTATACCAGATTTTCTTCGTTGACAAAAAGTACAAAGCTTTTGACAATTTTCAAGCCAGGCAAGGCCCAGCTGCAATGAATGCACATTTGTAGACTACCATTTATTGGTAAGGGAGATGTTGGTAGGTAGGTAAGGTTGAGCTTCATTGCGGCGATACACATGAGAACCATAGTAGTAGGTCGGAGGGGATCTTGACGACGCACCATATCTTCAACTTGTATGATTTCAGTGTGATTGATATTCTTCCAACCGTCACCACTACCGGGCATATCTTCTGCCGTTTTATGGGTGCAGTACTCTTCTATATCG
This sequence comes from Bilobella aurantiaca, assembly GCA_021029175.1. Classification (NCBI taxonomy): domain Eukaryota; kingdom Metazoa; phylum Arthropoda; class Collembola; order Poduromorpha; family Neanuridae; genus Bilobella; species Bilobella aurantiaca. The sequence goes on from VYYI01001253.1 coordinate 18,868, forward strand.
TCATAGATATTTTTTATTTCAGAAGATAGTAAGAGTATGAGAGTTGTTGTAGGCAGCTCGATAACGTTGTTACAGATATACACTGTCAAATGTGCAAGAGACTCGTTATTGAGTACAAACAACTTCAGATTGTTCGCAACAAAGTTTGCTGTAGAGGTTAAGTAACGCCAGAGTCTTGTTTGCATTTCGATGGTTGGCATGGTTACGAACCAGAGGGTTTCATCTGGGTCTTCAATTTGAGAGTAGTTGTAGATTTTGTTCCAAATAGGCTCAATTGACGATGCAATGAACCAAAATGTTAAAATTGTACTTTTTCTAACAGGCTGAATTGTATTTACGTTAGAGAGCACCATTGGAGAGAAAGATTCAATGTAATGCTGCTGGCTAGTTTCAAACATGTTTGAATTCAATGCTGAAATATTGTTGCTATCGACGTGTATATGTATCCCTGCACGTCCTGCAGGCACTATAAAAGTTGAGTTTGTAATGCGATAAGCATTGGTTAGGTTCAAGAAAATCAAAATTTTAGAATGCAGCCTCATCACATAAATTATCAATAAATATCATAAATTCAAAATATATATATATATATAAATATATGTCACAGTGGGAAACGTTATGTTTCTCAAATCAGGAAAAAACCGTTTGCTTAAGCAAAATGTAAAACAATTATCATACAACGTAAATATTTTATTTAATAATCCAGTCGTTGTAGCACATTTTTCGATATTTTGGACCCTGTAATTTGATACATAAGAATAATTGGGCGGGAAATTGAGCCTTCAACAGTATTTGAGCACAAATGTTTTTGATAAAACTTATCAACCATATCATTATTTGAAAAATAAATTGTTCGGAAGTTGTATTGAAATTTGTTTTTCGCTAGAAATTTTCTTAGAATCATTAAACTTTTATTATGATGATGAAATCGTTTTTGGCAAGTTAATGAACGTCACACAGTGGAGTTCGATAAGGTCTAATAATAACGAATTTTTTTAAACGATTCGTTCTACTCAGAGCATGTTTTTAGTTAGAAGACTTTTATACAAATCTGATGCTGTTTCATTTTTTATATATTGCCAACAGACTAAAATTATAAAATGAGTCGTGAGGCATCGAAACCAAAATTTCGACACAACATAAGAATAGAGTGAAAGTTGGCAAAACACACCACACAAAAATATATCATAAAACATACCAGCTATTTAGGCAATTGTTTTATTTCAATAAATTGCTTTGAACGAATGAATACAAAACTGTCCTATTTCTGATTTCAACGTTATTAAAATATTTTTTTACATTTCCAAAATGAATTGAAATTATTTAAATCTATTAGTTGACAACCATTAAGAGTACTCTTTTTGGCTGGAAATCATTGCATTTAAAAATGAACAGGTTCATTAGTCACAACAGACAAATTTCAAAACGATGTTTAGAACACATACTTATATCTTCTATTCTAAAAAAAATTCTTTTCTGTTTCTAATTGTTCAACACAAAAACACACAAATAATTATGAAAAAAGTCAATTGGTAATTAGTCAAAATCAAGCAAGAGATGATTATTTCTAACGCAACTGCCACAATTCGAATTTGAATAACTCCGACAATTTTCAATTAGAAAAAAATTGCCTATTAAGTTTCTTGCCTACCAAATTGAATAGATCGGTTCGTGAAACACAGGGGTCATCAGAAAATTATTACCTTATTGGTTAGAATTTGTCCTTATGCGCTATTAATTAGCATTTGCTTCTTATTAGTAGCGGAAGCGGAGCTGAAAGCTACTTATGTTTTCGTCATTTCTGTCCGTCCGTCCGTCTGTCCGTCCGTCTGTCCGAGTATGACGTGTATCTCAGGAACCACTGAACATATCTCAAATCTGTTTGCAGTGATGTGTTCCTAAGGTTCCGGCGCAGTTCAAGTTTGTTTTTGTTTGACCGGAAGTGACCCCCTTG
>VYYI01001254.1:0-20816 GCA_021029175.1 Bilobella aurantiaca
AAAAGTTGTCTCTGGTGTGAACGTGAAATTCACGCAACACATCAGAATTCGAGCAGAAAACTGTTGATGCGTGTTTGGTGTGTTCTCGCCTTAAGACAATTGCAGCAATCAGTTTCATTTTTTACTTTGTTTTAATAATTCTGTGTAACGGTACAAGCCACCGATTTGTAACTTAAAAGTTATTTGACTCGCTTTTAAGCTATTTCAATATGAATATGAATGTAATTTGTATGTGACAAAATGCGGTCATTCAATGAAAAATTCACAGCAAATTAAAATTAAACAGTTTGCAAACTGAACGAAGCTGTATGAACTTATTGCCTATTTGTGCCAACTTTTTTAGCGGGACTGGATATTCTTGCCGGTCGTAAAAATGGATTATCGATTAATTCCCATTTAGCTTCTGTTTCATTATCTTCATCAAAATGAGACATAGTGTGTCTCGGCTTGTCTACTTTTACCAAATTAATGGGGGGTGAGCTTTGCTCCTCCTCAAATATTTGATCCCTACAAATGACTGCATTGTGATAAGTTACAGCTTTTGGTAGCATCAGAGGAAACAAATCCTTGTTGTCGGGAAAGAACTGGAAACATGGAAATGTTCTGGAATAAAATTTCGAAAGGGATCGTTCCAAGTCCCTCTTCTGCTGGGACATCTTTTCTCGACAAGCGGCGTAGTCTGTCAAAGGCTGCTTGTGAGTCTGGAAGTTAAAAATCAAAGCAAAGTGTATCCTCTTCATCGCTGCTAGTCACTGTCCCACATAGATAGCATGAGAGCACTGAAGCGGTTTAGAGAGAGTAACTTACCGGTGTTCGAATGTATGTATGCGGATCAGGCATAGGTGGAAAGAAATCAGGAATATGGGCTGGTAAGCAGCGGCGTTTACCGGCCGTCAAGATTTGTGGAATACGCGGAGGAGCAAGGCCCTGCGGCGAGGGAGTAATAGGTCGACTATGACGACGACTATAACTACGAAGCCCAATGGGATCAATCGGGTGCTGGAGTTCAATCAAAGCCATTGTTAGATCACCAACGGTTGGTTCCACTCTTGATGCAATTTCAGCATATTTCATAGTTGTCTTGCCCAGTAAGTGAAATCCTGCAAATGAGTGGATTAGAAGTAACGCATGAATGAACACTTAAGTACAAGTACTAACGCATTTTACGTACTCTTTTCAAATACTTCCGCCAACTCGTCCAATGCCCGCTTCTCAATTGTATGGAACCCAATTTCGCAGGTAAGAGCAGCCATTGTGTGAAGCAAAACCTTACGACGTGCTTCAACGGGGTTTTCAACAACGGCTTTCTTTTCTTCCATACTGTTAATTGTTCTGAAACTTCTCGTTTACGTGTGCCTTAGATTTGCGGCTTCGGATTGATCCCGGCGTTCGTCGCCAGTCGCCACACAGAACCCCGGAGCACCGTATTTCCTTCGGTTACAATATCCTAAAAATAAATCTATTATTGATATTTTTGGCTATTCTATACATTGACTGGTTTCAGTGGGGGTAGGTTAACAGTAACAGATAAGCAAAAATAATATACAAATGTAATAGTTGCCTCTTTCCTGCTTCCATCTGGTTGAACACTAAACACTTTCGCTTGCAATAATTACTGGTTAATTTAATTAACTTAATATAATTAATTGACAATTCTCTTTTCCTTATTTTGTATTTATTATTTAGATCGAAGCAGGAGCTTGAAAGACGAGAGCCCGCGCGTAAACGTTAACATATCGGTCGGTCAAAGGTACCTCAAGCACAGATACATTTTCATTAGTTATGGGCACTTTTATTAAATTATCATTTAAATAAGACAAAGTATGCACTAAACTAAAAGTATAAAGTAATCACTTTGCATCGTCAAATATTTTACCTTCATAATATTTCAAACCAATTGAAATATCAATTTATGTATGATTTATCACTAGTACAGCACTAGTCAGCTATTACATAAAATCTCTTTTCCAAGTTATATTTAACAAAGTATGATTGAGATTCAAGCTTTTTGCCCATACCTGATGCTTTTGTGTGCATACCGATTTTTATACCAAGTAAATTAAAGGTTTTTTGTTATCAGATTTCATAATTAAGATTTTTATCATTTTCCCTTTAAAACTGATAAAAAGACCTTTAATTTTAAAAGCATTTAGATGGCATCTTCATCAGAATGCAACGACGAAATTACAGTAACAGTGCCTTCTGATAACTCACTTTACGACAACTGGGATCCTATGAATGACGTAAGTGAACATTTCTCGCATTTAGTGAACTTTGACCGACAGGATGACCCATTGGCCATCGCGTCAACTGGAGCGCCTGGAACCCACAAGTTGACACAAGAAGAGACTCCGTGCAGATTCTACACGTACAAGTCCAAATCAGCCACATGTGGACGCCTGGGTTGTCGATATTTGCATGGTATTTCATTCACTCAAAATCTTACTTGATTTAATGTGCATTAAATTTGCGTTTGCTATTATTTCGTAGCTCGTACAAAGCACGTCGAACCGTTAGTGCTAGAGGAAATAATATTGTCGAATCAACTTCAGAGTAAAACTAGAGCAGAAGATGGGATTATCAATGCTGGGGTTGTGGTGGCAGCTACGGATCCTGGAGACTTTTGTATCGTCCCCTATTCAGATTGGAAATGTATATGTAAAATCAAAAGCATTGGAGAAGAGATGAACAGTAATTTTAATCATTGAAACAATGTAAACTTGCTCCATTTGCTGCCAAGTCTTGCAAGTGTAGTATTAATTTAAGGATATTTCAGAAATGTTTGAATTGAGAGGTACCGCTGGAGGACGCTTCGGAGAACAAGGCGAAGGGATGGGTATGTTAACTTTCAGAATGAATGGTCCAATATGTAATTGAGAAAAGTAATTTATATTAATAGTTACAAACACCGGCGTGGCCAATTTGCTTAGCTTGTTCGAAGACTTTCAACAATTTGAGCGTATACAACGTTTGACTAAACATGTGGGTTTTGTTAGCACGAATCAAGTTGTTGCTGTCAATTTGCCTTCTATTGCTGGAAAGAATAGGAAGGAATGGTATCGAGCGGTAGTGCTTGATGATGTTGTTCAAGGAGAATCCTCCACAATTTCGTTGTCGCTAATCGACTACGGGACTCAAATAGAGGCTGATTTTAACCAGATCGCTCTTCTCCCTTCAAAGCTCTTGCGATATCCTCCACTTGTAAGTCAAAGTTATTGAGGGACTTATATTGTATTAGAGATCAATTACGTTTTCAAAAGATTTCTGAATTGTAGGGATATCGCTGTTCACTGAATGGTATTAGTCCCATTACATATCGATGGAGTCGCCGAGTAAGAAGCTTATTTGTCGATCTCGTCCATGGCAAAGACTGTGTTTTTGAGCTTGTCAAAACGTAAGGAATTCAGTTGTCTTATTTGGCTTTTATTATGACAATTATCATGTTATAGGTCGTATCCTGAAGACGGGATTTTTGAGACCGTGCCAAATCTTGTTGAGCTGAGTCTCAAAATGGAGGGAAAATATATCAATGTGTCAGAAACGTTTATATCTGAGGGGCTAGGTCTGGAATGGAATCCTCTACCACAGGGTCCATCCATTACAAAAGGGTTTAAGTCAAGAAGAGGACTTGAATATTCCCAAAGACAATGCTGCTTTTCCAATACGAATTCTATGATTTCTTCTGCCACAGAAAATACCGCAACACGTCCGGAAGGGCATTTTCGATTGCTGAATGTTCAAGAGTCAGGAATTTCGACAGTGACTTTTCCCCAACCCCAACATGATGACATTAAAACGGTTATGAAACCAAACAAAATACTACTAACTAGTCCATGCTTGGGAAATCGCTTAACTTTCGTGCCAAATGGTACAGCAATGCCACAATTCACAAAACCATTTTCTAAAATAATTAATAAACAAATTCAGTACCCTGCCCATGCCCACAATCAATTGCTCACTGCGGTGTTTAGCCCACCTCGAAACGAATCTCTTTCTCAACCACACACATCATCTGAAAGTAATAATGAGACTCAAAAACCGCGCAAAGGTAAAACGAAATGGAAACCTTTGAAGCTGTGAAGCAACAATTTTGAACTACTGAATTGTATCATATATCGAATTTTACTACAAGCGTATTTTAAATTTGTATTTTAAACTGTTTTTTAATAAAAAGAGTTTTTTTAAGAATTTTATTTTTTATATAAAGCATTTGGGATGAAGGAAAGGCTGGTTGAGATTGAAAATTACTTGTGTTAATTATCAGACAAAATTTTAAATTTAGAACAATGCTATTATAGGTATCTTATTAGATTTTTCTAGACTTTTAGAGCATGTTTTTTTCACTTGCCAGTAAAAAAATCTTTGATTTACCAAAGTGATTTATTAGTTATTTAAATTTTTAATTACGTTAAAAAATAATTTAGAATCTTGAAACTTCAAAGTGGAAAATACAAATCAGAAAACTTGTACGGTAAACAAGTACGATTTAGTAGATTTACCTTTTACAAATGGAGACTCGGCACGTGGGCGGAGCCTTTGTGGGTGGGGCTAAAAGTGATCGGACCTATCCCACGCCGCCACAGAGTTTTGAATCGTCTGATATCGGATTCGAAGCGTCAGGTGAAACTTCGGGAGGTGAAAGTTCAGCTTTCCTTTCAACAAATCCCGAAGACCGTGGTACGTAAGCGTAAAACGTTGAACGCAATTCCCCCTTCAAGATTTTACCTGAAACTTACAGGACGCACTGGCTCTGCCATTATATGGGTCATTGATAAAACGTTTGAATTCGGAACGCTTCCAGTCTTCCCATCTTCCAAGGTGTCTTTACCAGTAAGTGAACCATCCTTTTCCGCCATTTTGTACTTTGTGATGGCTTTTGCACTTTTTACACTTTTAACAGATTTTGGCCAAGGCGCTTGCATACTGTCGACAAAAGGGATGGGGAAGTAGCCTGTCCCTCGGTGCCTGGTACCACCTCTGCAAATCCAAGCTCCGCCTTAGTTACCATGTAGGATGGACTTATATTCGCCTCTTTGATGTCCTTTTCCAGCAAATGGAGCGCTTCCAAGAAGTTGGAAGTTGGGACGAGCGCTGCAATACTCTCAAGTCAAAGAAGTGTTAGTCGTTAGACTTGAAGTCGTTACTTTATTTTAGACATCCTGGAAGAGACCTTTGTTTCCAGATGACCGACTGGACGCTTTCAGAGTGCCGACGCTGAAATTTATGCTTTTCCTTTTCATTCAACACTCGTACCGAATGATGACCAAGCACGGGCCTCCGACACCACCACCGGAGGACGCCACTGCGCTATACGTCCAGCACCTGCTTCGTCGAGACTCTGCAAGCAGCGATGATGAGTACCACGCCACAAACGTTTTCCAATATTGACATACAATAATAATCCAACATAGTCTAAATGTTATAATTGTCAATTATAACATTTAGATTTGACGTAGCAGCGGTGGACCGAGAGGAAAAAAAGATAATTGATGACGAATTGCAGCATAAATTCGTTTGTATGCATATTGGCCCGATGATAAGTTTCTTAGAAACGGTAAATTACTAATTAGGAATGATTCAATACCTCCTAAAGAAATTTAAATATAGGAAGATCCTGATCGTGACAGCTCAAGAATGAAACTGGAGGTCGTGGAGGCCTTTGACTTGTTTCTTCGAGCTTCAGAAATAATGTATGTTTCATATCCAATAAGACCGTTTTAATACGAATTTATATTAAAACTCATATGTCCTAAACTTGATTTTAAAAAATAAGGCACAAAGCTAAATCCCTGGCGTTCTTCATCATTTGCCAGAAACTTGTAGGCTATGATAAAGTGGCGCAGACCGTAGATCGTCAACTTTTTATTCGGTGGGTCAAGCGTTCCCTTCGCGTCAACCGTTGTGGTGAAAAATCGAGCTTTCAAAGGGCTCAGATGGGACAAGTCAATACTGGTGTTGTCGACGAGTTTAGGCTTGCATATGCACGACGGGAGAATCGGATCATGCGCAATGAAAGCGACGCTCCTTGTTGGTATGCCCTGGGCAGCTCATTGGTCTCTTGCGGGTCGTTAATGATTTTCCAGTGCGATTTACAGTTGGTTCACGATTGCCAACGTGAATGATCAAGTATTGCTGCTGGACGACATTCAAGCCAAGTCGTATATTCTAGTGTCCAAATGCAGAGCTTCCTTCATTTATTTGTGTGGCTCATTTTCTTGCATAGCAATTGAATGGTGCACTGATTGCACAATTTTCTTGGGATGTATTTCTGGCGTACTTCGCATTACTGGGTGCCGTGGAGCACGCCTAATTGGACTCGCGAGGCAGATAATAATCAAGTAATTGAATTAGCTATACAGTGCCAATTGCAACTATATACTCTTGGCCACTTGGCCTGGAGAAGGGTTGGATTTCAACGAAGGGAGGCCAAAATATCAGATACGTTGCGCAGCCAGAAGATTAGGTTTCTCTGCGCGAAAACTTTAAAACCTAACTTTTTTATGAGGGAAAAGCTGGCTGTGGCCCCCCTTCGTTGAAATCCAACCCTGGACCAGGCATTTGAAACTGGACCGATAGCGGACCAAGAACCTAACAAATGACTTCCTGGAACAGCTTTCTAAATCTTTTTTTTCAGCGAAACAGTCTTGTCAACATTTCATGTCCACACAGCATGCGGCCCAATTATCGCTGGTCATAGCTGTTCACAGCTCCATTTCGGACCATACACATCCTTCTACCCTCACCTTGCCGTTGACATGAAGTTGACAAAGCTCAGTCCCAACCTATCCCAATGGGATAAAGTTAGAGGGATTTGTAAGAGGAAATTGTAACAATCCAAATTCGACATTTTGATTGAATTTCGACCTCCAATATTCCTGGACAGCATACGATGGACTTCATATCAATGCTGAGCATCAATGGAGTCGAATTGAGGGAAAGTCACTCCAAGAATTTTATTTCCCTTTCGACCTGATCGGCCAAGCAAAATCAAATCCAGTTTTGCTTCAAGCTCGACACTCTTGGGTAAGCTTTGAATTACTTTTGATTTTATTCAACAAGCCTTAAATTTTAATGGGATCTGCTTATGGAGGCCCTTGAGAAAAAGAAGCGCTCGTATGAGAAATGGACCAATGCTAACAGGCTCACGGAAACATTCAAATTGAACGCAACGGAGCTAAAACATTTTCAGTCGATTCTCTTCTGGCGCTTCATTGTAAGGACTTACTGGACTAAAGTTATGATTAGAAAACCTAAAATTCACGAATTCTAGAAAATATTGATGGATCGCAAGAATCACCGTGAAATTATGGCCCTCGTCTCGTACAATAATTGGTTAGGAAGTGCATACCAATCGAATGAAAAAGGACAAGGTTTCGAAAGGGAACTGAATTCTTTGGAAGATGTGCTAGACATTCTTGTTGACTTCAAAACGAATTGTAAACAAACTTTCTTCCTAAATGAGGCGGAAGTGGAATCATATACATGAACTATGTTAAAAGACTAATAAAGATGGTATATACCTCCCTTACAGTAAAGGTTTTACTTCCTTACTTAACCTGTTTCCTTTTATAAAGTGCGATTTAAGGTTAGACTATCGCTATAACGCTAATTCTAAAATTTCTATTTCGTCGTTTCCGTTAAAGTGGTAGGTCTAAAATTACGTGCAAATATAAGTGTGCCAGGTTCATACTCGTAATCTGGAATTCCTCGCCGAGCGGTCCCAGTTGCAGTAGAATCTGTTTGTAACATAGGGGTGTAAGCCACCGTTTTCCCGTCCAAACTTTACCGGAATACAACATTACAGATTAGGCATTAAGGTATATGTATTATAAGAAATAAGTTTTTAACAAATTTACCGGTTCCCTGTTCCAACGAATGGAATAAATGAATTCGAATCAAGGGAGGAATCATGCGAACCGTTCATGTTAACGCCATCTTCCTCAGACTTTTCCACCGGTGGAACATAGTCTGCAGGTGGAGCAAAATCTGTCTAAAGTGATTAGAATGAGAAAAATTAACATGGATTTGAAAATAATGAATAATTGAAACAGTAATGAATAATTGAAACAAGAAAATGGTATTTTAAATATTTAAATTGTATACTTACATGCAAGTCACACTCTATTACAGTAACGGCGGCAGCCGGTCGGGTTTCCATCACTAGCAACTCGTACAATTTCTCGTTATATCGTATTCCAATCATGTCACCAACAGTTAAGCAAGCAAAGTTCCGTAGAGCCTGTTCCAGCATTGCTCTTTGATCGGTGATTTCTTGAAATTCTGAAGTCTGCGGCTGAAATAAAGCGAACGTTGCGACGGGCAGAGACGCACTTTCTACCTGAATTGGAGTTCCCTCTTCTGCCAGCAAGTTCCGCATCATCTAATTACAAAATTGTAATACAGCGTTCCGGCTTTTAGAGAACTTACAGTAAAGCCTACCCAATATGGTAAATAACAATTTCCTTCGTCTGCCTCGAACTCAAGCACTCCACAGTGCGTCTCCCGTCCGGTTCTTTGATTCGTCAATTTGAATAGCATAGGATAAACAGTGTTGAGTCGTGTCAAATGCTGAAGAGCTGATGCAGGCAGAAAAACTAGAAATAAAATGAATGGCATAAAACTGGAATCAATTGGAACAAGAAAATCTTTCTTTTCGTCTCATTTACTTTTTCCTCCGTTGTCAACATCTCCTCGACGTAATTTGTCCTCTGCATTCGGCATCATGGAGATTGAGTAGGCCTGGTACGATACTTCGAAAGGGGGTGCCATGTTTGCATCAGGCATGAACATACCAAAGGGAAACTATGACATACTAGTTCATTAGGTTTCAAATTGACGAGTGACCCAATCATAACGAGTATAATTGCATAAATCAAATTACCATGATTCCTGGTAGCTAGAACCGAAATATATAGTTAACTTTAGCGTGGAGTTGATCCTGCTTCACCTTTCAGTTGTCTTGCTGAGCAGCTACGCTTCGTCGTTCTTTACTTCTCTCTTCGCCCTTCAGTTCAAAGTGAAGTTCAGTTGGGTGATGCCTAATTCAATTAATCAATCACTTGTGTTTCAGTTGGTGAAATGACCTTGAACAATTTAACGTCCAATTTAGCGATCAATTGATTAATTAATCAAATCTAATTACTTTATTAGGTAAACAAACTACTAATTTTGGCAAATTGACTTTTTAAAATTCTGTCAAATCATCTGTTTGATTTTTTATCAGAAAAAAATATTGTTTATGGTAGACCAAAGCTGGACAAAATAAAAACTAAAATGAAAAGCTCACTGAAACTAAACCGCTGACCTTAAGGCTACAAATATTTTTTAATAATTAATTTAATTAAAGTTTTTACACGCAAGTTTTAAAAACAATAAAAAAAATTTATAATTTGAAAAATCATGGAACTGTGTTAACTGGGATTGGGATTGGAATTTTGTTTTATTTTATGAATTTCATTCTGTGCACTATGCCCAGCGATGGTTACAAATAAAACTCCGGGAAAACATCTTGTCGAAACATTTGTTTTCGACTTTAAAAGCACGTGCTTTAGGATTAAATTAAACATTAAAATAAGTTATTTAATCAATTAATTATTTTTTAAAGTGTCAACAAAGGTCAGACACGGTAGCTAAATCATTGTTTAAAGATCTGTTCGTGTCAACGCAATACCTTGCTATCAACGCAGGATGTCACAGGGGAAACGACCGGAACTCACAGCTCCTCCGGAAATTGTAAGCCTTGGGGTGAAATGGTTTGAAAAATCATTCTATTTATTGAAAATGTCAAGTATGTACACAATTAATGTTTCTCTGTAAAATTCCATATTGAAAGGCGGATACGCGCCTAAGGCTAGAGAGCCCCAGAAAGTAATAGTTGCTCTTTAGCGTCGGGCTCGCGGTTCAAAATGAAATTGTCGATCATTCTAGTTCTCTCTCTCGGTTAGTTTTACGTAATGTTACTAATTTAAATGGTTTATATTTTACAGTTTTACAATGATGAGGAGGCTAGGAAGTACTCCCAAAAGTAAGAAAGCTTAAACTTTTAAAATATGGATTCATTCGTGGGTATTCATTCGTGCAATTTAATTTGATTTTTTTTAAAGTTCCCGTATTATGGAAATTCAGGGAGAGATGTCCGAGCGAGCCATTGAACTCCTTGAGCTGCCTGAAGATGAGTTCAAGTTCATTCTAGATATTGGTTGTGGCTCGGGACTTTCGGGCGAAGCATTGGACGAGGCTGGCCATGTTTGGATTGGAGTTGATATTTCTGCTTCAATGCTTAGTAAGCTTGTTATCCTAATGAATCATCGCGAGTCGAATTGATGTATTTTTTATTCAAGACGTTGCGAAAGAACGTGAGGTAAATGGTGACCTGATTTTGAGTGACATGGGCCAAGGACTTCCATTTCAACCTGGGAGTTTCGATGGGGCCATCAGCATCAGTGCACTTCAATGGCTTTGTAATGCAGATAAAACTTCTCATAACCCTGTCAAACGATTATATCAGTTCTTCACAACAATGTATGCAGTTCTGGTAAGTCTCACTTACTTAACCTCTCTTATTTAGTTTGAGCGCAGCATGTTAACTTTCAATTTGAAATTAATTTTTGTGAAATAGTAATATCATGTTGTTCGCATAGTTTGCGATTAAAGAAAATAAGAGTTCTCTAAACATAGTAATTGCTATTAAAGTAATGCCAAATTATCTATCGACTTCTGAACACGCCATTGATTCGAAGTTTCGTTTTCAGAATACCGGGAGCCGCGCTGTTTTTCAATTCTATCCGTCAGATGAAGGACAACTCAACCTTATTACTTCGCAAGCTCGACGAGCTGGATTCAACGGCGGTGTTGTAATTGACTACCCGGAATCAACTAAGGCCAAGAAATACTACCTCGTCCTAATGGTTGGCGGAACAGGCAATCCGATAATGCCAGAGCCGCTCAGTCACCAACACCAACATGGATCCACTGTTACGAATACAGAACGTAAAGTACATGCTGGCGGAAGTAAAAATTCACGCTCCGGAGTAAAATCCGTGAAGGAATGGATTATTAACAAAAAGGAGAGGCGACGACGTCAGGGAAAAGAGACGAGAAAGGACAATAAGTTTACTGGACGGAAGCGTCCTGACAAATTCTAAATAAAACTTCAAGCGTAAGACAAGAGTTGACTACAGTGGCCACGCTTAAGTTTGTGGTACTAATTATTTACGCATTTTTCAATTCTCCATCAAAATGAAAACCAAAAAACATCCAACACAACTTGGCCTCGGCGGATACGCTAGACCATCTTTTGCTAGGATTTTAAATTTACTGAATAGGAATACCTAACTAACTAATTTCCACTACGGATGAATTTATTAGTCTGAAAGGTCATAACTCATAAGAAAAAAAAGTTAAAAGGAAGAAACTGAAAGTTTTTTTTCGTATTGCTGTGGTTGTTAAAGGTATAGTAATGGTTTAAAGATATGAGGTAAAGTATTTTCTTTGATCTCTTAGTTCATGGCTGATGCAAAGACGGAATTGACAAAGACTGGATTGACAAGGAATTCATCAGCTTGAACTTGTTTCCGGAGCACATTTGCTACCATGACGTGTTCAGGTTCCACTTCCTCAGCACTTCCATCGGAGCCGTGGTCTGCAACGTCAGCCTCTGCTGGAACAGTAACTTTGGAATTTCTAAACAAAAGTTGACCTCCTGTTGAGTAGGCCTTAACTCCGTTCTTTAGCGTTGTTTTGGCTTCGACACGAAGTTTAATTTCATTGGAGACCTCCAATTGACGATCGGCATTCGAAGCAGCAGCAGGAAGCGCTGGGCGCACAATTGTTTCCGTAAATGATTTTACCGTAATGTACTGCGTTCCGTCGACGGTAGTGTTTCCTCCCTTAACCTCTAAATGTGTCTTAATTGTCAATTTGGCAAAAGTCCAACTAAGTGAGGTGCCGTTTGCCGTTGCAAAGATGACACGCGTGAAGACTCCTCCTTTTCCTTTACCAACAACAGAGCTTGTCCAACCAGCTCCAGCGGCGCTTGCATTGAATCCAAATCCTACTCTGCTTGCAAAACATTTCTTGGAGAGCAAAACGGTACTCGAAGACGAGGTTGCGGAGGAGTTGGCCGTCATGCTGCCAGCATTCGCAAGGGACGAGGTGGCGTCACTCCAAGAAATTTTAGTGGCAGAATTTGAAGTTGACTTTGTTTGGAGAACATTTATTTTTGCTTTCTTTACCCAAGCCGTTGAGGACTTTGCTGAGATTTGCGCTTCTCCGCTCAACGTGTTGTGTGGCGCGGCATTTGCAGTAAAAACTTCCAAGTCGAGTCCAAACGTGGCTTTTCCTGAAGTACTGGCCTCAATGCTCGTATTCGTTGACCCAGAAACTGAGGTTGTGAAGTCTCCGGAAGCTTTGCTCGTCTTCATGACCTTGGCAAAGATTCTTTTCTTGTCAGCTAGAACCACCATCTTACGTACGACTCCCATGCCGTTCTCGGCTACGCTCGTCTTGATATCGTCCACGGAAACTTGACCATTTTCCAAGAATGGAAACTTACTGCCATCAGCCTTCTCTGCAATGTCCTTTGATACTAGTTTACGAAGATCTGTCATGTCCAAGTCCAAGTCCGAAAGGTCGACCTGTTCGAGTCCGTGACACTTATCATGGTGGGAGCGATGGCGCCCATGACCGCCGTGACCATGATTATGATCGTTTTCCAACTCTTCCGAACTCTCCTCGGAGCCTATGAGAAAGATTTTTTAAATACTCCTATTATTTTCTAAAAATCCTGTGTTGTCGCTTGGAGTACTTACTGCTGCTCTCTTCGTGATCCTGGGAATTTGCACGGGTGAGAGCAATCCCAACGATAAAAATGCCAAAGAGAAGAACCTTCATTGTGAAGTGCCTTTCCGGAAACCAATTCAGGCGTTCCAGTCTCCTTTTATAATTTTATACTCCAAAAATAACTCTGTCAGTGACAAAGCTGTATATGCAAATTTATGTAAAAGTACTTTTTCAACCTGTTACGCTATTGTTGATGTCTTTATTCTGAAAACGTTTTCAAATTTTGAATTGCCTGGTTCCGGATTTCAACTAATTGTTTCCGGTTAGAATTTTACAAGGTTAATCAGGCGGACTTGACTCACTGAGACTCTCACGCTCTTAAAAGAAGACGAACAATTCGTGTCCGCTTTTATGAAGAGTTCCAGTAGTTGATGTAATATTTATGTTATTCAATTGCCCTTGACTTTTTTTTCAAAGGTCCAATTGCATTGCTCACGGACCAAATCCAAGTCACAAGGAATTATATCATTCTCGCAATTCGCAGAAAATGAGATTCGCCACAAAACAAACATGCGTCACATAGGTCAAAGGGTGAACAAATTGCAACCCAAAGATACAGCATAATATTGAAGCAGATGATTTATAATCAAAACTTGAGAAACAGATGTATACATTTCCTTCGTAAAGGGCAAACGCAGTTCAATTATTTTGATACAAAATTATCGCAAGTTGTCTTAAGTTAAACATTTTATGTCAATATAAAAGACTTATAATCTTCAGTTTTAAAAGTACTAGGTAGGCTTGTATTTGGAGGGTATTCCAAAAAAAATTTTTTTTAGATTATAATATTTCAAGCTAACCATTGATTCTATATTACCACTTCACTTCCTTCTTCCCCTTCCATCATTTGCATTTCTCCCTCACCTTCTGGTTCGGCATCGGCAGTGGTGGCTACAGCTACGGTAGTGTCTTCCGGACGATTCCTAAATGAACAAATGAACGAAATTAAAACACCGAAACGTTTTCACTCAATAACTAACATCCTGCAGCTGCTTCTCACCGCTCATAAATTTCACGCAGCATTCCGAAACTGGCGCCAAAGCGAGATTCATTGTAAGCGCTGGCTTCCTTCCAGCGATGACGAATTAAATTCCAACGATCCAAATGATTTTGAAAAAGTATAGCTGGAGAAGGTGCATCCTCTTCTGCCTGCATAAATTTCAAAAATCAACCATGTTGAAAGAATTGAGCTTACATGTGACCTTCGATAAAAATTAATAGAGATGTTAGATTACGTAATTGATATCAAATGGCTCGTCCATCTCATTTTGGCCTAGTGGCGGTGGAACGCGGTATGAAATCTGACATCCAAATTCATCATAAGGAAGAGGTTCCGGCGGCTGTAAATGAAATACTTCTCCGGTATCCTCGCGATAATCCAACTCTTCTGGTTCATATTCTGGTTCCTCTTGTTCGCGTCTCTGGCGAGATCTGAGAAATAATAAATGAACAACGATTATATATTATGAATCAGGTACGCACATGGAAAATAAAACACATGTATGAAATTAGTAGTTTGTATTTAAAATACTCTAGAACGAATTCGATCAATGACTTACGCATGAGGCTTATTTTGAATCCATGCCCGGCAAATCGGGTACAGTGGAGTTGCATCATTGAACTGCGCCAAATCAACTCCGCGGTCAAATAGTTTCATTACAAAGGCAGGCTGTACCTTCGCCTTTGGTGTTTCATGTCCAGACTTATGACCTTTTCGGCCAGGTATGCTTAGCCCAGATCTGAAAACAAAATCTGCTTTAGTTTTCTTTGCAAATTCAGGTAAAATCTTTTAAAACATGCTTTGACAGTTGCTTCCAACTTTTCATTGAGTTGAAAAAGAACTGGTAAGCGACTTACTTATATTTATATCTATATGCACTGTCTTCATTGTCGCTCTCGCTTTCCTCTTCGTGCATCAACTTTTCCTGTACCATATGTTTCAAAACATTTTTGAACTTGTTTCGAGCCACCTTGACTTGAGAATCCTCTATAACAAAAAAAAAATACTTTTTTAGTTTGTAGTAGTTGGTTTTTGGTTAGAACTGTTAACGATATTAAAATTAAGAAAAGTAATTTATAAAACTTACCTCCAAGCTTTCGGAACTGCCTCATTCCTCCAGGAGCGTAAATATCGTCCATAGTGTTCCGCTTTTTACACGCTTCTCCACCGAACCTTTACAGAACGTAAAAATTAACCACTCGAGAAGTAGCTGGTAGGCGGGTCACATACTGAAAGGAACACTGATGGCGAAGATTGGTTTTCGTAGGTACCCAACTTTCCAATAATAAATGCTAAAGACAAAGCTGACATACCTGGAATGATCACCACGACAGGTAAGATGAAAATCCCAGAGTACAGGTCGGGAATGTCGCTATCAAAGTCAAATACTAGTAATTAGAATATTGAAAGTTAATTAACAATTACAATTAATGATTAACCAAAACAAAGCACTAAACAAATATCACATCTGTCTGTGCGGTGGTCTCGGTCTCTTGTTTATTTGGCCCTCTTGGTAATTCTTCATTCATTTCTCTGATTTTACCTCAGCTCGAAGTTGGACAAATAGAATAGTAATTATTCTTGATATTCTTGATATTAATTATTATTATTTATTATAATAAATAACTATAAAAACAATAATTATTATTGTTTTGGTTAAATGGGGCAATTATTGTGCTGCGTAAATGTCAATCGTTTACTAAATTACAATCGGGTCATCGCTTACTTGAAGCTGCTGATTCCTTGAAATGTTTGATCTTATCTCGTCCCAATTCGTACCCAATTTCAAACTTCTTATTTTGTCCATAAAACATAAATTAATGCAGGTGAGGACTGCGTATCTTTTTGAGCAACCGAAAGAATATAATCTGTCTATTTGCCGCTTATTTCACTTTGTAATTTGTATTTTGCTTTTTGACGTACATTATGTCAATTCTGTGTAAAAGAATTTGTACATATCTATGTAAGATAGATCTAGAAGATAGGTTGATCTAGATGATAGCTGGCTTCAATTCAAGGTAATTCAAAGGATGTGGAATTTACACCATAATAATTGGTACAATCCAGAACACGAGACAACGAATGCAACAGGAAGGAATTCTGAATTCAATTGTTCAATTGCCATTGCAAATTTGACGTTTTCCATAATTGCAAAACTTTAAAAATCAAAACTGGAGAGAAGCGGTTCGGTTTAAAATTCCTCCTAAAAACGCAATCGAAGACGATTGACGTATTTTTATTCAATTAATTAAGATTGTTATTCATCAATCAATTTGACCTCATATTATTGCGCAACTACCTTCAATGGCGACCCTGAAGTTCGGATTCAAGAAAACGATATCATCCAAGCCTCTCAGAAGCATTAAATCCAAGTTCAGTGACCCCGATGACCTCGGTCACGCTGAAGTTAAAGACTACGTCCACTCAATCGATGGAACACAAATTAACGGGTAAGCTACTCGGGTGCGCCACTGTAATGTCTACGGAACCTTGTATTTCATTATTATAACTAGAACTAACTGATTGAGATTTGTTTTGCTTTGACAGAAGTCTGAAGCGTCAAACAGCTGTATCAAAGGAGTTAATCATACCGATGATTCATAAAAATCACTGGAGGAAGGAAAGGAGATCCAAGGACTCCGTTTCCAGCAACTCATCTCGCACCGCTTCCAAGGATGAGCAAAAATTGGAAAACCAAGCCGTGTCGGAAATTTTAGGTATGTTTATTTTTTCATTTTTTACCGTGAATTGAAATCGGAATTTCATATTCGGAACTTATTTATACTTTTTACTTTAAATTGATAGAATCTGCTAAACTAGCCAACGAGAGAATAAATACAGAAATGGAAGTGGGAGCCATTCCTCTATTGCTTCAAAATCGAATACCGGAAGGATTTGAAACAGATGACAAGCTTGACGTATCTCTGAGAGCTGAAGAGGTATACTATTTTAATTTTGGCGTTTCATATTCGTTCAGACCTTATTACAATTCAGTTACATATTGTCTAAATTTAAACCTAATTTATGTTTACTTGTAGTCGAGTTTAGAAGACTATGAAAGAATCCCAATCGAACAATTTGGACTCGCCATGCTGCGTGGAATGGGTTGGAGTAAGAAGGACGGTATCGGACTGAGCAATAAAAAGTAAGTACACAGTTAACAACCCGGTTTGGACATGTGCTTTTCGGCTAAATACTCGAATATAATATATGTGTTATTTTCATTTTTACCAGAGTTGTGGAAACAGTTGACCCTCAAGTTCGACCCCGAGGTTTAGGACTTGGAGCCGAAAGACCTAATGTATGAACATCAAAGACCTCTACTACTACGTATCCATAATTTATTCATGTATCTCTTTTTTAAACTACTTTATTGAAGTCCGAACGATTTCCTCAAAACGCCCGACATATTCACATAAGGATTTTTTTTCATGTACTAATAAAACCGATAGTTAAAGATTCGCAAATTTCCAATAGAGTAGTAGAAATGGTGAAAGTGAAGCTCTTGCAAAAGCGCTCACTTTCACCTTCCCACTCGCGCATCTCACTACACACCTATTTCCCCACTTCACTTCCCCTAATTTCCCCTTATTTTGATATGAGGACGGACTCCTTGCTTTTGCAGAAGAAGATCGAAGTGGTATGAAGTGGCGTCCAATGCGGGTAGTAGCTTCCAAGCAACGCGCCCATCAGCTGACAATGGAATAAGGACTAATCTCCCTAGTACTACAATGTATCCTTACCGACTGAAGCCTCTTACAAGCACCTAGCTCTTCACTCCTTCCCAATACAGAGATAGAGATGTCGGGGTTTGGGCTGGGATCTGCAGCGTTGAATTATTTGGACACTTGCTAAAGCTTTGGATATCAAGGAAACATTATAATATTACTCTTTCAATTTTTAATTGGTTCCTATCAAGGCAGAAATTAGGGCAGGATAGCCAAAATATCACTCAACGAAGCCTTTGTCAGGGAGCCCAGCCCTTCGACCTCAAATTTGTTCATTCCCTTCAAGTGGCTGGAGGCTGGACACTGACACTGAGTCCCTTTAATTTGTCCAACTGACTCCCCGAGTCGATGATGGAGAATCAGATGGTAAGACATCAATTGGCTTACCTCTAATTAAATTTCCGACTTTATATGGTTGTCTGTCACTCATTGAAACCAATAATCTTAGTTCAGTTTGCAGAGTAATTTAAAATAAACTCGATTCATTGTATTCTTACATTTTATGTTTACAATACCGTAGCAGTTTACACATAATTACATTATCTTGAAATATTTAAAGCAATTTGTCCGAGCGCTATCTATCGGTGTCGCATTTTTAAGACGTCTTCATTGATCCAACTGGAATACGCTTTTAATTACGATTAAATGAAACCCGGTCACATTAGTCTTAATTTTGGCTAAATTCGACTTCCAGCAAATAAAATTAGTAGTTAATTATTGAATTGAATGACTGACATTTGACTGCTCTGACACTACAAAATTTAAGCGTATAAACGAAGGTTCCTCCAAGCGATTTTCAGTTTGACTGAACGCAGATGCTGCTATTTTGTTTGGACCTGGATCCCTTATCTTCGAATTCTGAATTAATTAGCTCTTGTGTAATTAATTAGTCAAAAAGATTGTATTCTACATCACGAAAAAAAATCAGTGAACCGCAATTCATGACGCAAGCGATTTGCAATTCTCAAAAGATTAATGTGAAATAACATTTTATTGTAATTATATTTTAGGTTATTTATAATTTATGTATCCCTTTCTGTTCCAGACCGTTGATGAGCAATTGGATCGAATGAATGAAACTGAATTTAAAGCCTTCCTGGAAGCCTGTTGTACTCATAAAACAAAGAACACTTCGGAACACCATGACCTGATCGTTGTAAGTACGCAATTTGGAATTGGACAATTTTAGGGTAACTTGCTATTATTTAATTACCTACGCCACACAAATCCTTTCGTGAAGATGCCTTTATTTTAATAACGCTAATATGCTTCTTTTTTCTGAATACTTTGTAGCAATTGGATCCGCAAGCCAAAACTACAGAAGTACAACTTCCGCCGTTAGCCACCACGGCGAAACTCATCACTTCTTCTCTCAAGTCATTAAACAAGCCTGATTCCAGCAATCAGAACGATTCCCAAATCCACCTCACATCAAAGTCTGAAACTAATTCAACGCCCGAGGCCATGTCCGGAGGCGTTCCTCGAGGCACCGCCATGGTGCCACCACACCCCACTTCCCACCCCAGTAGTAACAACAATACTCATCACCATCCTCCAGTGCATCATCTAAATTCAAGCTTTAGTAGCAACAATAATTCTAGTTCAGTTAACAACACAACCTACGCAAGTACCTCGTTGTCAACTACAGGATCATTGGGAAATCATACTGAGCCCTTATCCAACAATAGTCAAAATCAACACACCAACTGTATTGCGACCAATACAATGGTAAATAATAGTCATCCGCAACTCTACAAGCCCTCTTCCTACTATTCCCCAACGCCTTCTTCGCCCAGTCATACCGAAGAAGACACGGCCACAACTAGTGCGAACAGTGATAGTAGTAGTCCCAATAACAATTCTACAACGACCGTAACTTCCTCGCCACCGCTGACCGGCGGCCAGTATCATTATCATTCGCATCATAGCCAGAGTACCACGGCGCGGCCCGCTGTCATCTCCCC
Source organism: Bilobella aurantiaca (assembly GCA_021029175.1). Taxonomy (NCBI): domain Eukaryota; kingdom Metazoa; phylum Arthropoda; class Collembola; order Poduromorpha; family Neanuridae; genus Bilobella; species Bilobella aurantiaca. The sequence goes on from VYYI01001254.1 coordinate 19,533, forward strand.
AGAAACTCCTATCAACTTCAATCTAAAGAGACCCCCAGCTCCCAAGTCTCTGTCTGTCCAGAACCATATTGAGGTGACAGCGAGCGCTACGCTGCCCTCGCCTTACTTTTTTAATGCTCGCACCGCCGGACCGGAAGAGGATGGTGAGTGACACTTGCGCATTCAAAAATAAGTCTGAAAATTTAATTTGACTTCCCTTAAACATCCTTAAAGATTAATTCTTTACTAGTAGTTACTAGGGGATTGTTCATGTTAAAATTATGGTTGATTTTTTTTAATTACCTTTGCTGTCATCCTTTTTCTACATATTTTCTAACTTCTAGAATTGTTAGTAGGGTATCGCAATTTACTTATTTTTTGAAAAGCAAAGGGTTTACCCCTGCAAAGTTGTTCCATTTGATGAGAAAAAAATTTGGTAAAAACTTCATCCAAATCGGTTGATGGTTAGAGGTGGTACAAGGTCACCAAAGTTTTAGCCGTCCTCCATATTGGAAATTTAAAAGGATTTCAATATGAACTCACTGCGACGCCGTGGAGGCGGGCTTGACCAATGCGAGATATCGAATCTAACGGAAATTTGATGCTGATTCCAAATTTGCAATCTATTTTAGCATCAAACTTCAGGTTCAAAAGATTTTTCGAGTCAAAAATCGTATTTTTGCTAAAAAAAATTTGAAGCGGTAACTTTTGAACCGGAAGTCTGAGGCCAGTAGCAAACAAAAAGTATATTTAGTTTCATTGCTCAAAATGTCTCTAATTCTGCAAAAAAATTTAGCATCGAGTATAGCACTAGTGGTAGCCTACGTGACCAGAAATGGTGTCCTAGTGACCACATGTGGTACCCTTCCAACTTCCTAAGTCCAATTTAACTTTACTCTGAAGGCTACCATTACCGGTCACTAGGACACCGGTAGTGGCAACCTATGATTCGATTTTGTCTTGAACACCACAAGTGGTAGCCTTCGTCTCCACTAGTGGTGCCCTTCGAAGGGTACCATTACCGGTTACCTAGGGTACCATTAATGGTGTACGTGGCAGGGACTGTAGAATTGAGTTTGAACTTGGACGACAAACTGCAATTTCGGTTTTCAAGTTTTGAAATGATATGTTGTGCTATGCAACCTAATCTAATTCAGCATCTTTCGATTTTGAATTGTTTAATTGTAAAAACATTGATTAGGTTACGTAGCATTGCGTCGAAATTAAATAAAAATTAGTTAATTGCTCTTTAAAATGTCACTATGAGTGTTTTCCAAACAATCTTGCACGAAGCCATCACGGCGG
>VYYI01001255.1:0-20811 GCA_021029175.1 Bilobella aurantiaca
ATATTCCTAAGTTCCATCCCCTTATGGTTTATACAGAGCATTTCTTCGGTGCCGCACAAAAAGAGAAATAGGAGACTATTATTAGACGGAGTGAGTTAAAATCTGTACTTTCGAATTTAATTCATGGTATTTTTTTGAACGATGGGTTAGTCTTCCGTGTTTTAGACTATTTTGAGCGATACCTAAGAAAGGCTCCGTACAAAGTATCACTAGGTTTTGCAGACGGACAAGCTGGGTTTATAACCACCGAACTTTCTCTTTTTCCCTAAATTATTCATTAGGGTAAAAGCACTAAAAGGAGGTGTGAAAAGGAGACTTTTTTCGATTTTCAATAAAAAGAAAAAGGGGGTTAAGTTGGCATAATTTAAAGTATTTTGACGACTGAAGCCCTCTCGCCTCGTAGTCTGCAATTATAATATTAAATTTCCATTTTGAAAAGCGTTTTGAAGCTGTTCAAATAGAAAAGGGTTTCGTAATTCGGGGGTTTGTGTCGTTGATGATTAATTAATTAGATTCCTCTCTGCTCTCAATTGGATGGATGACTATTGATCACTTGGGGTTTGAAACCCAGCCCCACCACGCCACCATCAATCATTCAGCGTAGCGAGAGCGGGATCGAGCCTCGGCAGGAGCGCTGCCACTTCCTCAAGAGACAGCGACGGCGGCGGAGCAGCGCTCAACGGCCGCCTTCACGCGACGCTTCACTCTAGCGCTCCAGAAGTTGACGCCCGGAAACAAGAAGAGGGACGGTCGGAGGTCAAGGGAGAGTAGCACAAGGTCAAATGTAAGTTAACCCCAACTTTTACCGGGTGAAGTAACTATTTTAAGAAATTTGCAGATCACTTAACCTAGGACATTACACGAATGAATTGAGTTAACCCTAGGGTAAACCGTCTGCCGTAACCCTAGGGAAAAGGACTGCATTCGTGTCTCAATGTCAATTGAATTTCTATTTTAAGTCGTGTAAGCTAACAAGCCGATAAGGCATTTGCGGCTTGTTATAAGCCGCAAAAAAGTTTGGCTTGCTGCAAGCCGATCTAAAAAGCATTTCGGCTTATAACAAGCCGAATACTGTTATTTTCAAACCGCATTCGCAAGAGTGTTGGAGATTTACGGTAACTGTTTTGCGTAAATTGTGAAAGTTGTTTTTGGTGAAAGTCGGAGAAAGTGAGGAAACTAACTTTATTGTGTTTTCGCGATGCGCTGGGACGCCAAATTTCGGAGATTTACGGTAACAGGACAACTTTATCCGTATTAAATCCTTGTTTGAAAGGAGCATTTAAAGGAAATTAAATTTGGGCTGGAATATTAATGTTTAATTAAATTGAGAGCACGATTAATTTTTAATTTTAATTGAAAGTAGAATTAAATTAATAATTTAATTAACTGCGAATTGAGAAAGCTTTCGTTTTTAATAAGTCAAATCGCAACACGCTATTTTGGCAAATCCTATTGAGCTAACCTTAACCCTAAACATGTTAGGGTTAAGACCCCTAACCTAAGATGCTAATTTTGTGTAAGGTTAATTTTAAACATTTTGCAAGGTAATTAGTAAACTAGCTTTAGTTAATTATCGAAACTAAATTCTTCAGCTTATTCGATTTCCTAAGCTTTTATTGGTTAGAGTAGACAGTCTGTTGAGTGGTTCTGCGTCAGGGGATTAGTGTGACCTTTTTTGTACAGTGAGCGTCAGAAGAATCTAAGCAAGCATTCATGGCGTTGTTCTAAACGCTTTGTTGTAAAATTTGTAGTATATTGTGTTCAAAAAAATTTCTTTTAGAAAAAGCAGAATGTTTAGAATGTTAAAATTATTTAGAAAAATAGCTTGTAAAAGAGTGGCCTTTTTCCAAAAGGAAAATGTTACGCTATCGCTTCTTCTGAAGCTCTCTGTACATTGTTATCATTTTTTACGCTTTTGTTTATCTTTTTTTTCTCAAGTACTCTTTAAAGATGTCATAAATTGATGTCGTGTATTTTCCCCAAATCGTGTCATATCGTGTTCGTTTTCTATTGTGTCCCATTGACGTGACATGAAGTGACACTGGCACAAGTGTCACTGAAATGGGTGACAGGCCAAGGCGTGACACTGGACGAGACCTACGCAGTACAAAGATTCACTAATTATAGTGCACGATTACCGGACTTCCACTTGTTACAACTTATGGTCTATAATTTGCCTTACTCAATTATTAATCATGTTTTCTTCCCTTCCACGCAAGACTTGGAGGAAACGGGAAGAGGCGGAGAGGACTTACTGGCCACGGACAGCGGTCGACTGGCAGCGATTGGCCAAGGAGTCCTGTCCAATGGCCACCTGGGACCTGTCCACCGTATCTCAGCTCCAGACATTGTCCTTGAACAAAAACGATGTCAACGGCGTGGCCTTCAGCTCTAATCTCCAACTAGCCACGGTCTCGAGGTAGGTGATGGAAACGGTCTCCAGGTAGAGGTTAAAATTGAGCCGGAAGCTTAACCGTATCTGTCACGTGACTATTGCAGCGACAAAACGGCGCAGATATCCCAGTGGAAGGCGGGGTCGGGCTTCGCACCGTGCTTTACGCTGAAGGAGCATAAATACTCGGTCACTTGCGTCGATTGGTCGCCTTACGCAACGCTGCTAGGTTAGTAGAGAAGCGATTTATTTGATGCTGGTTGTTTGAAAATGTTGCTGGATGGGAGATATTTGAAAATGTGCTGGATCGCTGGATGGGCGTTGTATGAAAATGTGCTGGATGGGCGTTGTTATGAAAATATGCTGGATAGTTTGACGTGGAATATTTTATGACTAATGCGTTACTTGTGTTGGTGAATTATTCAGGAACTGGATCTGTCGATGGAACTGTCATTCTCTGGGATGTCACGGTAAGGTTCAATGTCACTGTCCCCACGATTTCCAGGATCGATAGTCACTGTCCAGTCCATGTCACGTGTCATGTCAAGTGTCAACTTCTGTTTTTGTAGAGTGGAGAGAAGTTGACAAGCTTTGTTCAGCCGGGGAACGCTGCCGTTCGAACGTGTAACTTTTCTCATCATGCCAATTACCTCCTGAGTGCCGGAGACTCGGGAACGGTCAACATCTGGGACATCAACCACTTGGCTCCCAAGAAGCTGACAATGTAAACTAACTAACTTTAACTTTAGTTAAACAACTAGTTTTAAATAGCTTAGTTACTATTTGGTTTTAGTTAATTTTGAGATAACTTTTAAATGTTGAATGAACAATGACAAATAATGTGTAATTTCAGAACTTTTCAACACGGAGAGGAAGCAATTTACGGAGCGAGGTGATTTTTTTTTTACTGAATTTGGACACTCCATTTTTGGAGACATTTTTTTTTAAACCAGTTGTTTATTCATGTTCTAAAAACGTTGTTTTAAATGCTTTAAAACAAGTTTTTTGTTCATGTTCTAAAAAAGTTGTTTTAAATGCTTTAAAACAAGTTTTTTGTTCAAACAGTTTTTGTCCAGTTGAGCTCTGTGGCTACGTTGTGAGTGGCTGTGGTGCTGGAATGCTCTGTCTCTGGGATGCCAACGGAAGTCACCAGAAGCCGTTGACCAGTTTCGAAAATGCTCATGAGAGTGGCGTGACATGTGTGGCCTTTGCCCCTGCCCTTGTCAGCAGTAGGATGACATTTAGTTTAATTAGCATTATCTCAATTAACTTTAATTGATATTAACTAATTAACTATTTGAAACAGGTGACGGTGGCCTTGTGAAGCAGTGCCTCATGGTTACGAGCGGACAGGACCACTTCGTTAAACTTTGGAATGTTACACTTGGTCTCGACTTTGAAATCGAGCCACTTCGAACGCTGGAAGGTCACAATGCGCCTGTCTTCTGCGTTCGAATGGCTGTAAATGGAGTGATCGGTAACTTAATTAATTAACTCCATTAACTTTTACTAATTAATCATAACCTTAATTAACTTCTAATTGTAATTAGCTTCAGCGTCTTCTGACAAAACTGTACGGCTATGGAATGTGAGCAAGTTAATTAATTCCGATGAAATCACGCGATTACTAAACGAAATCACGCGATTACTAAACGAAATCACTATTTCTATTTTGTTTCTTGACAGATTGGTGGGAAGTGTTTAAAAATCCTGGAGGGACACGATCGGTAAATCAAAGCTGTATTTGCTAATTAAAACTTAATTATTGAGTTAGTTAAGTTAATTAATTTTGAGTTTGTTCTAAATTTGTAGTTATGTGACTTCTTGTGCCTTCTCGCGAGACGGGCGGCTGTTGGCCAGTGGTGAGTTGTTCGTGATTTGAGAACTCATGACTCATTGATGATATGACCTTTGACATGTACCCTTGACATGACCCTTCTTCGCCATTTTAGGTTCCAATGACAAGACTGTGATAATCTGGGACTTGACCGGGGACATCAAAGTTTCTGATGACCTGACGGGGGCCCTTAAGGACTACACAACGCAGGACCTATGGCCTCAATACGAGAAGCTCTGTAAATCAAAGATGCAGCAGGAGAAGAGCGTGACTCTCAAAGCCTCCTTCCAACTCCCTAAAATGGACTTCAACTCATGCCTCATCGCAGGCACTTCGAATATACTGGCAGCATCGAGGTATGTACAGAGCATTTCTTTTTCTTTCTCAAAATAAGAAAACAAACATTTTTCGCTTATGGAATGTACATAGCCTTTTTTTATTGTCTTGGTTGACGATTGTAGCAGTTCCAAGTGCCTCTTCGCCTGGAATTTTAATTCAGAGGAGCAAATTGACGTCTCCGGAATCTGTGCCCACAAGGACTCTGTGACAGGCATGGACTACTCCCCGTGTCTTCAAACACTCGCCTCCATTTCGGGAGACGGTAGTATCAACCTCTACAACGTGGCAGACTTCCAGGTCAGAGGTCACTGACCTGTAGATAGGTCTAGGGTTCATTGACCTTTACAGAAGTCAAAGGTTCATTGACCTTTAGAGGTCAAAAGGGTCATTGGCCTTTATCGAAAAACTCAATTTTTGTTTTAGAACATCGAGAAGTCTGGAGGCTTTTATCATCCAAGTGGCGGAGCCCTGCGTGTTTGCCGTTTCTCTCCAGACGGGTGAGGTGGAGCTTACCTGAAAAAATTAGCGGGAATTTTGAATTTGATTTTTTTTTTTGTGAATTTAGCGCCTTGCTATTGGCTGGTTCAGAGGATGAGAACGCCTCTCTCTGGAACGTCAAAACGAATTCCATGGTCAAACAATTGACGGAACACAATGTACGTTTGTGAATGAAAAATGTGCACAAAATGCATAAAAACGTTTTGTATGTACAAAAGCTTTTTGTGTAAAAAAAATAATTGTACGATTTGCTTGTGTTTGTAGGCCGTGATTTCTGCAGCGGCGTTTAGCCCGAGTGGTCAATTTGTAGTTACAGGGTGTTCCAACGGATGGTTCAAGCTCTGGGACTGTCAAGACGAGGAGGCCACGGCGTCAGTATGTACACAGAAAGGTGCTCACGAGTTGGGAGTGACATCCTGTGACTTCTCACCCAATGGTATTTTTTCAAACAAGCATTTTGTAAATTTAGAAAAACGACTATTTTAGAAAGAAAAAGTTTTAAAAATTTAAAATAACTATTTTTCCAGGTCTGGGAGGCACCAAAGGACAGCATCGCCTTCTGTTAGCATCGGGTACGAATGTTCATCGGAATTTTGGTTTTTTAGAACGTTTAAAAAAACTTGTTTAAAAATATTGTTTTAGAAAACTTTGTTTTCTTAGGATATTGTACTAACTTTGTATTGACAGGTGGCAATGACTCTTTGGTGAAATTGTGGCAAGTGACCATTGGGCACGGTTCCGGGAGCTTTAGCCTCTGGCAAACGTTTGCTGACCATGGAACGCACGCTAACGTCGCTTGTGTCTCCTTTTGCCCTTCCGGGAAGCTCCTCGCCTCTTGCGCGGAGAATATCAGACTCTGGGACGTCGTAAGCGATTTTTACTTACCGATTCAGCGATTTGCGCTGCTAAATAACTGAAATCACTTTAACGCTCTAGAGCAGCGGTACTTGTCTTCAAGTCATCGAGGGTCACTCCCGCTACGTGACTAGCCTTGGATTCTCTAGCGATGGCGCTCAACTCGTTTCTTGTAAGTTTATGAATAACTTAGGTCAAAAGGTCAAGAAATGGCATTGACCTCTGGGTCAAGAAGGGTTATTGACCCCTGGGTGTCATTTCAGGCAGCGGTGACCATTCCGTGAAGGTGTGGGACTTGAAGAATGACTTGGCGAGCCGTACTGGAGGGTCAGAGAACATGGGGATCGAGAGCATGATCTCCAAGTGGACCACGGAGAACGTCATCAATTGGCTTGCCGAAATCGGGCTTGGTGACCTAGGTCACATTTTTGAGGCCAAGGAGGTCACGGGTGTCCAACTCTTTCAGATGACCGATGCCAAGCTGGCGAGAGACCTTGGAATTGGTAACTTTAACTAATTTAATTGCAATTAACTAACTTAACTTTAACGTAAATAGCTTTAAATATTGTAATTTAGAGGAAGATAATACTCGACGACAGTTTCTGACAGAGCTCCAGTGGCTCAAATCGCTGGGAATGAGCTCGAAACAGTGCATAAACAAGTCGAATACAATTGCCGTTCCGCCAGAATTTTTCTGTCCCATTACGCATGACATCTTTGCGGAGCCGGTTATTTGTGCTGGTAAAGTTAATTAAACTAACTATTAAAGTTGATTGAGGTTAGCGTTAAATTAATTAGAGTTAATTATTGTTAATTTTCCATTTTAAGATGGAAATACATATGAGCTGGCAGCGATCAAAGCGTGGTTTCTGATGGGTCGCACTACAAGCCCCCTAACGAACAATGAGCTGGGCAGCATGGCGCTCACGCCCAACTTTGAGCTGCAAAACAGAATTTCCGAGTTTTTGGCACAGAGGCTCAATTCCTAGAAGAAGCGTTGACCTTTGACCTTTTGCAATTCCTAGAGAAAGCGTTGACCCTTTACAATTCCTAGAGACGTTGACCTTTAAACACAACAATCCACTTTCAGACTTAACTGTAATCTGTGATTCACCCGCTTTTCAGCGATTAACTTAAGCGATAACTACAATGCCTTTGCGTAGGTATGTCCTAGTTGCCATTTGTATTTTTAATTAATGTTTGAAAATACTGTTCAAACAAGTATTTAACGCTGTTCAAACAAGTGTTTCACCCTGTTCAAGAACACGCTAGTCGTTCAAGGACCAAACTTAGAGCAAAAGCACCACTCCGTGCACGTGCCTTAGCCTTTTTAGTGTCTATTTTGTAAACTATCAGAGCGTCATCCAATAAAAAGAGAGGAAAACGACGACCTTTGACCTTTGAGGGTCACGAGGGAAAATTTAGTTAAAGGATGACCTTTAACCTTTATGGGTCACGTGAACATTTGGAAATTTGAACCTTTTTGAAATGCGAATTTTTTAATTCTCAATTTTGAAGATTGTGGATTTTTTTTTTTCAAGGATAACGTTTATTTAGGCATTTTCCTCAACGCTGTTTGAAAACGTTTTAAACAAAGCTGTTCAAGTTGTTTAATCGATAAACGTTTGTTTAGAATTTTTGTTTGAAGATTTAGAGTGGATTTAAAATAGGGGCGGGGCTATGGTTGTGATTGGTTGTTTTCGAAGGGGGAGGAGCGAGCGCTCTGATTGGTTATTTCCGAAGTGAATGGAACATTCCGATTGGTTTCCGAAGGGAGGAGAGCATTTGGTTCCAGTGGGAGAGGGCCTTTCCCGAAGCACTCGACCCCACGATCACGTGACCAATCGAGTACGCCCGCCCATCCGGCTCACTTGCGTCAGAAATCGTGATACGCAGTTGAATGGTCTGCAACGACAAAAAGTGACGTTGATGCATTAGCGTTAAACGCCGTAGCGCTGCGCAGCGATCATACCTGAAGCGCATGTGTGGGCACGCTGAAGATCATGGCTTCGTTGAAGATCGGATTCCGTTCGGCCCTCTTCGTCGAACTCTTCTTCTTACTCACTTTCTTTCCTTTTTGGAGGAGGTAGACCTAAGGGTTTAAATTTCCGGGGTCAACGACCATGCATAGGGTCAATGACCTTTAAAATGGGTCAGATTACCTTCACAAAGGGGTCACCACTGTCCTTCTGATGCGGAAATTTGAGATTTCGCGCCTTGACGACAACGACGGTGAGTCTCTCGGCGGTAGGCAGGTAGGATAAGGAAAACATGATTTCCCCCAGCTCACCTCCCCTCTGCAATTGACCAATTAAATCTCATTAACTAATTATAATTAGTTAATTAGTCGTATAATGTCAAGTCGCAATTAACTTAATTAATCACACTCTCTCTCAATCAACCACTTTTCTCCCAATTAAATCTCACTTTCTCCCAAGTGAAAAGAAAAACTTCTGAAAATTTCTAAACTTTTTCAATTTCCTTTAGGTTATTATCCTTAAATTTATATTAAAATATCTCCAAAATTAACTTGAAAAAAAAAGTTAATTACAAATCATAATTAAATCAGCAAGTTTTCTTAAATTTAAAATTAATAAATCTTATTAATACTTCAGTCCCGAAGAAAGTTGTTATTTTTGTTTTGCTGTTTTGTGCGTGACATCACATGCAATTTTACGCCTTTTCAAAATGTCAGAGGCTATAACCACGAAATTGGAAAACAAAGCCCCACCATTACCTGCATGAAACCTGTAATTCCCCAAAATCTAAAATCAATAAAGCATTTTCCCTTGTTTGTTCTAAACATGATTTAAAAAAACTTGGGGGCTTGTTCAAACATAATTTAAAAGACGAAGAGTTGGCTTTTTTTCAAGCATAATTTAAAAAGAAATTGGCTTGCTCTAAAGCTCGATTTTAAAAAAAAAACTTGTTCTAATTTTTTTCTTTTAACTTGTTCTAAAATGGCTTTTTTGAAAAAGTCACCTGTCCAGTGTCGGTAAGCGGAAGCCATGAAATGGTGGGTTTGCCAATGTCAAATTCAGCGAGTCGCAGTTCAGCCTCCCCGAGCAGCGTATTTGCAAACTTGTTGGTTGCATAGAGGTAGAAGACCAATGAGCGCGCTGGAATCTCCCCCACGTCAAGTCCAAACATAAACTTCTCTTTGTAGACGGGGCTGAGAGACTTCCGGTAAATCTTAATTAGGAAACAATTAACTAATTACACACTTAATTAAATGTCAATTAAGAATGGAAAAGGGCAATTAAGGATGAAAAAGCTTTTCGGAATTTGCGGTCTCCCAGGAAGTTGCATGGTGTTGAAATTCGAAAGTAACGGAGAAAGTGGAAACTCGAAAAACTTTTTTTTTCTCATTTTGAAACTCAAAATTATACAGTGCGTTTCTTAAGTGCAGCAGTTTTTTTTTCTTACACGTGTTTGCATGTTGGTGGTTTTGTCGGGTAGGAGGTAGACGCGAACGTAGGAGTCGAAGGGTGTCGATGGCTCGGGATCGAGGCCCACCAGCTCCTTGCCCTCCATGACATTGACAATGAGGTCGGCGGTGTCACTGTGTGTCAAAAAAGGTCAAAAGGTCAATCATGCAGACAAGGTCAAAAGGTCAAAAAAGGCTCCTTTCACTTAAGGGGTTTGCATGGGAAGTGAAAGTAAATAAATTGGGAGGTCCCCTTGAGACTCTCGGCTCAATTTTCACTTTCACTCTCCTTTAGCCTAATTGCCTTTCACTTCGCCTTTCACTTCACAAAATTTGCATAATTGAGGCCCCTTCACATGTCAAAAAAAGAAAGAGAGGCCCTTGGCCTTGAAAGAAAAAGTAAAATAATTATTATCTCCCACTTAATTAAATGACTCTTAATTACACTCCTTTCTCCAAAATATTTTCTCCAAAACACTTTCTCCAAAGAGAAAGCAGGCGCTTTCGCACAGAAAACACGAGAGAAAAAGAGAAAGCTAAAATTACAAAAAAAAAACACCAATTTCAAAAGCTAACGAAAAGTCTCCATTTAAGCCTTGTGATTTACATGGCCAAACAACCCATGTTTGCCACCAAAAGAGACCCGATATGAAAACAGGGCTTTAAAGTGATCCTAATACTTACCGTATGGTCATTTGCTAGCTTTGAAATTTTGAATTTCATGATTCCCTACTCAAATCCTTCGATTTCTACTGCTGTTTGTCGGGTTTGAGACAGGAGAGTGAGAAATTATTACACTCAAAATTTCTAAGGTAGTAGATGACCCTACGCTAGCATAAGTTTGGTTAGCTTTTAGTGTATTAGTAAACCGACTAAAAAGGCTCTGTGCATTTGAGGGTTGTCAAATTCTGGAAAGCTGTGGGAAACTAGAGAAAGCTTATGAGCAAATTTATAATATATTATAATTATATAATAATAATTACCCTTCTAGAAATAAACGGACTTTAAAAAAGGCTCTGTACATTTGAGCCTTTTGGAGAGTAGGTAATGATTATGGGGGCTTTTGCTTTTGAAACATGTTGATTGAGCGCTAAAAGATTTAGAATCCTAGAGGCAATGGAGAAGTGAAGGAATTTAATAGGCAGTTTCAATAGGAATCGATAGTTTAGATCGCTGAATTACGACTGGAATTTTCCACATGAAACTCGTAAGGTTTGAATATTGAAAAGAGAGGAAATAAGCGCTTTTCAGCGCCTTTGCATCGCTTTTGCAGCGCAAGTGAGCAAAAGGGAATCTCTGTTCAAACTACTCCCAAATTTTAAGCTTTTTATTAAAATTGGACTTAAAAGGACTGGAAGAGATAGGAATTCCAGTTCTTTGTGAATGAAGAAAAAAAATTCAATTCAATTCTCCAGCGAAAAGTTAGTTTCCTGGAAAAGAAATATCTGGAGATGACGCTGGAGATTCATTACCCGCTTTCTGTACCGGGTGAATGTTTGAAAAACAAGAATCGTTGTCAGCGATTTCAGCGATTTCGGAGGAAATTTTCAGCGATATCCTGGGAACTGACGAACCCTGGAGAAAGCGAATCACTTTCACTTGATTGCCAAAGCATTTGTTGGTTAGTCAAAGAAATTGGAGAAAATCCTCAAATTCAACAAATTTTGCAACAACAAAACACCCTCATTCCACCTTCGCTTGACCTCGTTTTTTGGATTTTCAAAACCTTGATTGAAAAAAGGCCTTTTTTCAATGAATCGTGGTTTTGAAAAGACCTTTTTTGAATTTTTAAATTGAAAAGACCTTTTTTGAATTTCTATAGGGTTCTTTATTTAGCTTAGCATTGCTCACAGGTCATTAGGCCTCTTTCCGCGACAGTCTTTTCGAGAGGGAGATCATGGAATTCTTTTGATCATTGTCAGGGCCTTTACTTCCATGGAAATGTACAGAGCGGTTCAAAAGCACCGAAAGCAAATATTCACTTCACGGATACCGGAAAAGTTCTCAAAATCCTTAGTTTTTTTTTGTTCCTATCGATCATTACGATTCTCACTGAACAGGGCGTTGTGTTGTCAAAATGGAGGATATAAATGACAGGGACACGTTGGTTGTCAAAATGTCAGAGCACCGTGCCGTGCCCACGGTGCTCACGGTCTATTTCCACGGTTTTCCACTATCATTTCCTCCTCGAAAGAGAAAGTTGGAGAAAGCCTCGAGACATTCCCATTGTCATCTCCTCTCATTATTATCTCTCCTTAACGCAACTTTAACTCCACCATTTACATCTTCCTAAGCACAAGCATAAACTTCACGGCGGGGCAACGGTGGCTACGGGACAACGGCGGCGGGGCAACGGTGCGGAAGCGAAACTTTTCATTGACAAAAACAAAAGGATCTCCTACTCTCTCAAGTTATTGATCGCTGCCTACATTAATCTTCCAGAAAATATCTTCAAAGGAGCCACTCAGCCTGAATGATTTTCACTTGAAAATACAGAGCCTTCTTAAACGCCTCGCTCAAAAAGAGAAAGTGCAAAAACTAGAAGCTCTAGAATTTCTTTTACCTAAATTTCAAAAGTTTCCTCAGGGCATTTACCGCTTGGTCATTTAATAGCTGTCAGAATCTCTGACAGTTAACAGATGACCAAGCGGTAGTACAGTTTTTTTAAGACTCTTTTCCTCAAAACATAAAAGAACGCTCTGTACAAAACAATTTAAACTTAACAGAAGAAAATTTCATAATCAAAGATCAGAGATAGTTTTCAAACTTTTTTGAAAAAAAAAATCAAAATCTTGATTCCAGCAGAAATTATGCACAAAGCACAGGAAATTGTACATTTTTAAAATTTCAATTTCAAAAAATGCAACCTTTATCAAAAAAAAAATAAAAAAGCGCTGCAGCGTAGCCTTTCGAACGAAAAGTAGTTTTCTTTGTGTTTAAGTGATATGCACAAATGGAAAGCGGTTTTAGCCTGAAGGACCGTTGTCGTCTCCGCTTTTATCCTTTTACGAAAATCTACTTTTCGGTGAAAGGGGGCGGGGACAAAGGGGAGCTTAGGGTGGGGAGCCCGGCATTTTCAAATCCACTTAAATCTACCCCCACAATAGGTGACTATTTGAGTGGGGCGGGAGATTTGATTCAAAAACGTTTCATTCAAGAAAAGGAAAACATTTTGTCAAGGTGCTGTTTCGCCTTGGAGAGAAAGTCTCCCCAGGCTCATTTTGCCCCAGGAAATGTTTCCTCTATTCTCCCCAATTGCACCACTTTCACCAAAAGATGAAGGCCTAGAAAATAAGAAAAATTGAAGTGTGGAGGGCCCTTAGAAAACGAGATTACATAGAATAGGGCCCTTAGAAATAAGATTACATAAAATAGGGTCCTTGCGGGAGCTCAATTTGAAATGAAACCCAATTTAACAGTCAACAACTCTTCCTAAAAACGATCTAAAACGTCCAGAACGTCGAAAATTCCTTCTAAACTAATCCAATTCACTTCGAGTGCTTTTTTTACGGCAGTTAGGCAAAGCGATTTCAGCGCTTAAGCGAAATCGCTGAAACTTATTTTTAAATATTTAAAAACGATCTTTATCTACTCTCATTCAAAATTTACAAATTTTGAAACGGAAAATGAAAATTTTATTCAATTTGTAGAGAATTTGAGCTAATTTGATTGAGTTTGTGCTTTCTGAACTTTTTGTTATAAATTTGATCATTTAGGAAATTTTCAGAACAAGATTTTTAGAATTCTAAATTTAGAATTTTTTTTTTAGAAATATTTAGAATTACAAATAACTTCATGGTACCAAGCAGGAGGGGCCTTAAGGGCCATCTATTACACAATTTACTACATTTTAATGTTTTCGTATTTCTTCTGATTTTGAAAGAAAGCTCTTTTGGTTAAGTGCTTGAAAAGTGAAAGTGCTTGGAAAATGGAATATTTTGAAATTTTAAGGGTCCGTCCCTTAAGGCCCCACTCCCATGTTAAGAAGGGCTGCGTTGGCTCATGAAAAAATGATTAACAAGGTTGTAAAGCATTTTTATGATGGACGTCGGAGCTCATTATTTATTTGAAAAACTTGGCGGTGGCACTCCGCTGTCGGCGCACATTTTCAAAAATATGGTTTCCAACTTTTGAACGTCTTGAAAAGCGAGGAGTTTCATGTCTGATTTAATTGGACAAGCAAGAATTGCCCGAGGGAGTCGAAACGATGCGTTGCCTAGCAACCAAGGCTTCCTTTTATTGACAAAACGGTAACAGTGGGACGTCAACGGCGCACCGTTGAAAGGCACGGTTTTCTAGAAGATAGCTACGGTTCCTGAATCCAAGATTCCACGGTGTTCCAAGATCACTTGCGGCTGCATTCAGTTCCAATTGATCTCTCGCCTGCCTCCAGCATCTTTCCAAGATATTCCCGCAGATCGCCTCGTTACCATGGCAACGCCCCTTCTTTCCTATCCACTTGAATCCCTTGCATGTCCGATCCATTAGTTTCCATCACTCTTCAAATTCAAGAACAAGGGCCCTTACCCCTCCTCCCCACCACTTACTTAAGTCCCACTTCAAGGGTACACCACAACTATGGGTACAATCATTGTCCATTTAGGGGTACTTTAAGGTCTCCTTTTGCAAAGGACAACCAATTTGTCCATGGTGCACCTTGGGCGGACAATTCAAAAAGTCCACTTTCACCACATGGGTACTTGAGAAGGACAATTTCAATTTCCATAAGTGCTTTTCTCTTTTGTACTACCGAATTAGGTTACATGAAAAAACTAAATCGAAAAATCATATCAAAAACTTTTTTTCAAAATGTAGGTTATTGTAATGCAAGCAGGCCCCTCCAAGGACAGGGGGCACTTAAAGGGACGCTATAAAGAACAAAAGGTACCTTGACTAACCACGATAGGAAAACTTAAAACCTAAACGCAAATGAAAAAAAATCATATCGAAAACTTTTTTTTCAAATTGTAAGTTACTGAAGGAAAGCAAGCCTGTTCAAGGACAGGGGGCACTTAAGGGACGCTAAATTAGAAAACTTTCAGTTCGAAAGCCTAAAACCTAAACGTCCTATCGACAAAATATTTCGAAAAAAAAAAACTATCGGAACCCTTAAGATATTGTATACAGATACCAATGATGGGGGTACTTAAGGGACCCTTTTTTTGCATACCTGTCATACTCGAGGCCAATGCACAAGTACCCCGTGATGTTGGGCGGTTCAAAGTCACCGAGGACGACGGAGGTGTCCGAACAGACCGAGTCGCAGCTCATGGCGCGCTGAATAAAAGGCGGGAAGCTTTCGGGGCTGG
Source organism: Bilobella aurantiaca (assembly GCA_021029175.1). NCBI lineage: Eukaryota > Metazoa > Arthropoda > Collembola > Poduromorpha > Neanuridae > Bilobella > Bilobella aurantiaca. The sequence continues at coordinate 14,658 of VYYI01001255.1, forward strand.
AAAGGTCATAGGAGTCCCCGATACTTTCCGTGGACACTTGACGCAGCGAAAAGGAGCGGTGACGGTAGGCCGAGCCACCGATGACCTCCACGGTGTCCAACGATGGCCCCACCACGGGATGGTACACTGACTGGTCCAGGCTGCGTGTCACCTCGGTGTTTGGAGCCGAGAACTTCCGATCCTTGTTAGGTGATTGACCTTTCGTGACCCCGAGGTCATCGACCTCTCCCAGCAAGTTCTTGGTCACGTCTTGGATCCTCTCACTCTCCAATCGAATCTCTTCTCGCATCGTTTCGACGAGTGTTTTTTGGGGGCGGTCACTCAACGGTTCGACGTCACGGTGCTCTAGCAAATCAAACTCAAGCTGGCTTCCCATTGGTCGAAAACTTCCGTTTCCCGCCCTTTCGAGCGGGTTTGGTCCTGGGTCAGTGCCAACGGTTGCTTCGGTGGGGGCGGGGGAGGAGAACAGGAGTTCCCCCATGGAGAGCTGTCGTTGATTGGCGGGGGTTTTTGACGCAGATGACGCTGCGTCACCGAAATTCGAAATCGTTTGCGTAATGAACTGGGTCGAGGCTTGGAGGAGCGGAATGAAGGGATTCGTGGAAGCGACTGGAGGCGGGGCAGTTTTGGCACTTGTAACAGGTGGTGGGGGAGGGATTTTCGGGGGCGGGGGAAGGTTGTCGACGCCGAAAATGGTGGCTCCGACTGATTTGGTGGGGGCGGAGGCCGAGGGTGGGTAGGTGGGGAATTGTCGATGATTGGTGGGGCCGCCCCCTCCATTTAGCCCAAGCTCGTAGTCACTGTCCGTTTTGTCGAAACGCCGAAAACTCCCACCTGTCGAAATGTTCACTTCCGACTCCGAACCCACCTGTAGAGCCACCATTAGTTTTAAAACAATATTTTCAAAAAAAAAATTATTTTTCAAAATTTCGAATTTTGTAATCGAATTCAAAGTGTTTTTTTTCTGTATACAAAATATTTACCATTTCCACTGTACCGAGCATTTTTTTATGCTCTGTCAACATAAATACGTTTTTAAACTATGTACATTTGGGGGGAGCTGGGGAATTGTCGATGATTGGTGGGGCCGCCCCCGCCATTTAGCCCAAGCTCGTAGTCACTGTCCGTTTTGTCGAAACGCCGAAAACTCCCACCTGTCGAAATGTTCACTTCCGACTCCGAACCCACCTGTAGAGCCACCATCAGTTTTAAAACAATATTTTCAAAAAAAAAATCAAAATTTCAAATTTTGTAATCGAATTCAAAATGCTTTTTTTCTGTATACAAAATATTTCCATATCCACTGTACCGAGCATTTATGATGCTCTGCTAACTTAAATACGTTTTTAAACTATGTACATTTTGGGGGTACTTACCATGGAATTGGCGGGGTTGAAGAGGCCCTTAAGTCCACTTCTCGTCAAATTGGCTTTCTCCTCCCTTGAGGACTGGATCCAGGACCGAACCCTTGTCCAGCCATCGAGGTATCGACAGCACAGGAGGAAGAGCAGGGCCACGATGAGCATGAGCCCCACCAAGGTCACGAGGTTCTGGTACTCTCCCATCCTGGGTCATTGACCTCAATTCAGGGGTCAGAGGTCAAGGAGGGTGTCACAGCTCGAACAGGAAGACATCCAAGCCTCCAATTAGTCCCAAAAGTCCTTAGCTGCTAGTTTGAATGTGAAAGGGGTACTTAAGGGCTCCGTCTTCCGGTAGCCTGGAAATAGACGAAGGATTAAATCCAAGTGCTTCTATTCTAATCAAATCAGAAGGAAACCACATTTTCTCCCTTTGAACTTTCGGGTTCCTTGGCCGTGCGCCGCCCTCAAGCTTCTCCCGTCCCTTTGACAGCGGCACGCAACTCTAATGCAACCGAAATCACAGAGAAACCCACAATTTCAAAAAGTTTCCGTTAGAGTGAAATTACTCGGAAATAACGGTATAATTTTCAAAATGGTTGTTTATTTGAACGAAATCCGGTGTGCGCGGCGGGTTTTGCAGAACGTAATAACGGGATACACAAACAATTTGGAGATGTTCTACGAAAATACGCAATCAGCGTTTTGAAGCAAGGGAGCAGAAAAAATGATGTTTGTGCTCTGTAATTTTTATTAAGGAAATGTACAGAGCCTTTCAAAAGTGAAGTGTAACCGAAAGTTGCATTGCTCATAATAAGAGCCTTTTAAAAAGTGAAATGTAAAACACGTTTAAAGGCAAGGCATAAGGCATTGCTCATACAGAGCGTTTCAAAAATAAAAATGTACCGTTAAAGTTATGCAGAGCCTTTCAAAAGTGAAGTTCCACCGAAAGTTACATTACCTAAAATAAGTTTTCAAGGGAAGTTGTAAGTTGTCAAGTTTGGAACACGGTTTCCTCATTAAAACATAATTTGCCCCGTCGCGTCGTAACAAATCTTGAATAACAAATATGCAAATGTGAACTTTCGAGTTTTATATCTTTTGTTAAATAATTGTGCTCATTATACGAAGTAAAGTGTTTTCAAAAGTAAAAAATTAACATAAAGGTTAAAATAAGTTGACTAAAATTGAAAATCTGGAAATTTTTTGAAAATTTTGAGATAAGAATCGAACATTCTTTTATTGTTTATCAAAATTTTGAAAAATTCTTTTTTTTATCAAAACTTTGAAAAATTCTTTTTTTTTATCAAAATTTTGAAACTTTTGCATTTTTCAAAACAGTATTTGTTTGAAGTCCCCTTCAATAGCACTCCTCTACTCCCTGTTTATAAAGGCTCTGTACATAATCCCTCACTGTGAGATTTAATTAAGTTTCGGTGCTCTTCAACCATTGCTTCTGAAAGGCTTCGTATAACAAGACTTCTGCAATCACGCGGCAGCATATGCTTTCTTTTTTGGAAGGGCTTGTGTAAGCAGCTTTAATAGCCTCATGAGAATGATATTTTTAACTCTACTTTCCCCTGCCTTTTGAAAGGCTCTGTACATTAGGAAAACCTTTCTCCACCAAAGTGTTGGTGCAGAAAAGGTGGCCATTACTTTTATTATTTCACTTTTATTTTGGCGAGTGTTGTTAATGGGATGAGGGTGGATTAGGCCTAGGGAATAAAAAAGGACAATGGCCATCATTTGAAACCTCATTTCTGTTAATGAAGTGCATGCGGGATGCATTGGGTGAAAGCAGCGGAGAAAGCATATGCTTGATTTCACTAACTTTCTCCTTTCGCTTTCGCTGCAGCGCTCAGCAGCAGCGTCCAATCGATTCGAGACAGCTTTTGTCGCTGGAAGAAACGCTGGAAATTAATCCTCTTTTGGCCTAAATCAAAAGACTTTTGCTCAATTCACTGGGGAGGGAGAGGATACGGACCATTTCAAAAGGACCGCGGCGGCGAAAAAAAAAAACTCCATTTAATTGGTAATTCGATGTTCGTATTTCGAGTCAAATCAAAACTAAAGGAAGCGGATCGAAAGGAGAGTCGTGAACTGATTTTTTAAGATATACAGAGCCTTTTTAAAGATAAAGTGAAAGTTGGAAATGTGAGCTTTTACTGTCGGAGAAAGAGAAATCAGGGGCTCTGCTACTGATTACTTCCTTTTGAATTGATTGATGAATCAACCTTTTTTTTTTCTGTCTGCTTTGATTAATTTTCTCTTTTCTACTGATCCAATTTAAAAAAAAAAGGTTCTGTACATTTTGACAGGAGTCAGACGAAGTTAACTGAATTAAATAAATTAGGTCATTAATTCTTGTAGGGCTTCAAAAAATATGGAGCATCCTGTAAGATCACGTTTGTGAAAAAGAAGGCACATTGCGAGAGAGCGCAAACAAGAATTTCAATGAGTTTTCGAAAAGGAAAAATTAGAACAAAATTTTCCCTATTTTTTTTCCTTTTTCCCATTTTTTTTATGAAAGGAAATGTCTGGGAAATTCCACAAGTAATTGCAAAACTAATTTTAGAAATTGGATTTCCGCCTACAGACGGTTTTTAATAGAATTGATTCATCAACAGTGCGTTTTCAATAAAAATTTTAGAGTTGAGCGCGGCGTTTTCAATAGAATTTTGTTTTTGAGTTGAGCGCAGCGTTATTACTAAAACAGCTGGCGTTGATTTCGATTTTTGAACTGCTTAAAATTGCAGTTTAGAAAATGTGTCTTTCGAGAATTAATTGCCCAAGGGTCCCTGGAGGTGCCCTTCTAAAATGAGTGCTAAAGAATTCATACCGCGCGGCCCCTCGATAAAGTGAAACTAACGCAACGGCACTAATTGGAATTATGCGCCGCAGTCTAAATTAATGTCATTTTAGAGGGAAGCGTTCCTAATGAAAAGTGGTTTCAAGTGCTCAAAAATTTAATAAAAACCCATTTTAAAAACGTTCCGTTAATTGCCCTTCTCGTAAAATAAACCTAACACTAATTCAAATTTCTTAATTCTTAAAAATTAGCGCCACTATTCAAATCACGCTTAAGCGTATAATGACTTTGCCGAGGCGCTGAAAAGCGATTCCTGTAGAAATTAAAATCAAGAATCAGCGATTTTAGAAAAAAAAAAACCCGAACAATAGTAAATTTTTATTACTCTAACGAAATGCCGCTAAAAATATTATCGGAATTCGAAAAGCTTTGCTAAAATTTTGACTTCGACGACAATTTTGTAATTTTAATTTGGAATTTGCTGATTTTACAATTTTTTTTTAAATGTTGAGTAATTTTTAGCTGTAAATACTGAATTTTTATTTTTAGCGTCGAGTTTCAAAAATACAGTTGCACATTGCCCCAGGATTTGCAATATACAGTTGCACATTGCTCCAAAACCTGCACGTTGCTCCAACATTTTGAGCATTCAGTTGCCTATTGCCCCAAAAAAATGTGCACTTCGTAGTAACATTTTGGGTATTTAGTTGCACGTGACCCCAAAAATTGCACAGTACTGTTCAAACATTTTGAGTTATTTAGTTGCATATTGCACCAAAATGTGCACTACGCCCAAGGTTTTGAGTTACAAATCACCCCAATTTGCACGTTGCCCCAAAGTTTTGAGTATTGAGTTGCAAATGACCCCAAGATGACAAATTGTTGCAACATTTTGAGTATTCATTTGCAAAGTGCTCCAAAAATTGCAAATTACACCAAAATTTTGAGTATTTAGTTGCACAGTGCCCCAATATTTTAAGTATCCAGTTTCAAAGTGCCCCTAAAATTGCACGTTGCCCCAACATTTTGAGTATTGAGTTGCAAATGACCCCAAGATGACAAATTGTTGCAACATTTTGAGTTATTAATTTGCAAAGTGCCTCAAAAAGTGTAAATTACACCAACATTTCGAGTATTTAGTTGCACAGTGCCCCAATATTTTAAAGTATGCAGTTGCACATTGCCCCCAAAATTGCACGTTGCCCCAAAATTTGACGCATTAGGAGTGGCAGAGTGGTAAATTTGGAATTCTGGGAAGGGAACTTTAAGAAAGAATTATGCATGGGATACGTGTGACTTTGAGTGAAAGTTCTCGCTTTCTCTCGACTACTTTCACTTCCATTTCCTGTCTTTGAGGCACTCAAGAGCGACAGTGTCCACACTTGGCACCATGCAGGGCCCTTAGTCAAATGTCCCTTCATGCAAGCCTAGTGCAAGGGCCCCTCAGTCAAAATGCCCCTTAATGTTAGCCCTGTCCCAGGAGATGCAAAACTTTTCATTCTTACCGTCGTCGGACGTCTAATTTATAGATCCAACTTTGAGTGGTGGCGTGGTGGTGGAAGGGGCTACGTTTAGGGTTACAGCATGTAACCTAGGGTTACTTCTAGGGTTACATCTAGGGTTACCTCTGCACGGAAGCACGGCTCTAGCTCAACTGAGCTCAACCTTCTCAACTTTCTCCCTTTTACTTTCTCCAGCATCAAAACCCATTTGCGCTCACTTTCACTGTTACCCCAGACTAAACAAGGCTGAAGTGCACCATTTTACACATTTATTGAAAAAATCGATTACAATCACACTCTACGTTTTTAAGTTTTAAACAGCCAAACCAGCCCGTCCTAGGACTAGATTATCCAACTTACATTTGTGAGGTATTACCTCACACATATGCTTAGTTAAATGCCCATAAGGGCCAAGACGCGGCATACGACGCCGCCACCTAACTCGCGGTGTGTCCCACGCTTTACCCTCGTGCTGGTGCACGAGG
>VYYI01001256.1:0-20804 GCA_021029175.1 Bilobella aurantiaca
GGTCCTTTGGGTCGCCTTTGTCTCTACAAAATTGTGACAAGGGTCCTTTGGGTCGCCTTTGTCTCTACAAAATTGTGACAAGGGTCCTTTGGGTCGCCCTTGTCTCTACAAAATACGAAATAAGTACTAGGAAAAGCTTTCTGTTGGAGTTTTAGTACACTTTAAGATGTTGGAATATTTTCGAATATTAAACATATTTTTCGCCAAATTTATAAATTCCAAAAGGAGTTGAAAAATTAAATACGTAAATTGAAAATGAACTTTTTGTTTACATAAAAGTAATATAATTAACTCAACAACATATTAAATGATGCAAAATTATACAAGCTGGTTAGCTGGTCAGTTGCAATTAAATATCAAAATCAAAGAAATGTTTTACCGCATCAACATACTCCTTTGGAATTTCAAGCTCCAGAATTCTTTTTACCGATGCATGACCAATAATAGAAGGCAAGGTAAAAATTTGCAACTTCTTGATTGTGTTTGGCTTATTATTATCGTGCTGCACTCCTTTATTGGCTAAAATAATGGCTTGCTTCTCCGCCAAATCTTGTATCTACAAAACAAAGTTCATAATAGATATTTTTAAGTTGTGACTATTGCTTAACTTTAAGTAAATTCTGTGGACACCGTTTTGCTAACAAATTTAATCCAAATATACCCAATTATCTGTATAATGTTTGTCATTTTTACGACCTTACTTTTGTCTATTCGCTACAAAAACAAAACTTACAAGAAAAAAGCGCCACAAATAATGAAGGCAACAATATTCTAGGCCACAAGTATATACGCCACAAAAATAATGACCACAAAAATAACGTCCACAAATATAAATTATAAGCGTTACAAATAATTCTAAGCATAAATAGTTCAATATGCTTTTATATAGGTTTTATGTATGAAACGCAAATGGGTGTGGATGTACCTTTGCTGAATACCATAAACATGGTCAAAACCAATACTGAATATTTGCAAAATTAAAGTAACTTCCGGTTCTACCTTTTCATTGAAACTTACTTAATTAAAATCACAATCAAAAATAGACTTACAAGGCAAGTCCTTCTAAGTATTCCCTCTGTTAAAATATACCACATATGCACAGCTTTAGATTATAACATTTATGAAGCAATTTTAGTTTTCCAAGTTTATGATCAGTTTATAAATTTTAAAATAAACTGGTTTATAAAAATTATGTTAGCACCCTAATCTAAAGTCCTTCATATGTGGTATATATTCAAACAGAGTGGACACCAGAAGAACTTACTTTGTTAGAAACATGTCACACATTAAGTCCTACGCGTTTGATGATGCATTTGTAATAAAAAATAACGTTATGGATAATTATGTCTTTTAAGTGTAAATTAACGCTAGGTTGGGTAACAGTTACAAAATATGCTTCCGATTTCCCAAGCTGCGCTGATTTTCTATCGAGTCGGTGCTATTTGAAGTTGGTACTTTTCAAATTTAGATGTTGTAATTTTTTGCCAATATTATTTTTGGCCCTTAATTTTATGGTCCTTATTTTTATAGAAATTATTATCTATGGCTCTTATTTTTGTGACCTTTATTATTTGTGGCCTATATTATTTGTGGCCTTTTTTGTGGCACTTATCATTTTTGGCCTTTATTTTTTGGCCGTTGTTCATGCGGTTCTTATTATTAGCCGTTTTTGCGAGCTTTCATACGTGCGTCAGTTGGACTATAGACCTTTCGCATTGAAATACAAAAATTTTACTTTAAAAAATCGAATAGAAGAGCAAAGGAGCCTTGCGCAGCAGCACTCCATTGCTTTAAAAAATTAGACTGAATATACTGAAGATATTCTAAAAACCAACCACTCTAGCGTGTCCTGAAACACGAGTACACAAAAATTCTACTTAAGTCTTTAAGTTTAAGTCTTTTAACTTTTAAGTCTAGGACGCTTTTTAAAAACATTTAATATAACTCACTAGCCGCTACCAATAGCCATCAATGTTAAATTACTCAAAGTTCAGTCAGAACAAAATTTCAAAGAACAGGCTTTCAAAATTTGTTATTTGTATGATAAATACCGAACGCCGTTAAAAGTGCTTCAAAACTTTGAAGCAATTATTGATTTGTAGAATTTATTTCAAACCGAGGTTGGCATCTTTTTGCTTCAATCAAACAAAACTACAAATTTAGAAATTTTTACCTTTAGAACTAGAACCCTTAGATTTAGACCGCAAACTTCGTTTATTATGGCAATCCCGGCATTTCGCAAATCATCAATCGTTTCTATAAAACAAAAACTATGATGTACTAATCTCTGTTGGTGGTAATAACTTAACTTTCTCTGTAAGGGAGTGTTCTCTCTAATGAAACGCAACAAACATAATTTGTTTTCTCATGAAACAGCTTACTTCGTTTAAAAACAAGAACAGCTTGGTAGAATGCTCCACGTAATGATGATATAGCTGCTGACTTATCGCTCACGTGAATCGCCGCTAACCCCACACGAGAAAACTCGATTTCCTGAAAACATTCCAGCATAAAATTGAACATTGAATTATGACTTTATAGATAAGTTTAGGTAACCCACATAAACCATAAAACCTTATGGAGATTAACACACTACTTTTGCATTCTCACGTGTGTTTCATTTTCGAAAATGTCAAAAAGTCAAACTTTACTTTTCCACATGTCTGTTATTTAATGAATTTATTACCCATACTTTGACGCATAAACATCAAAATTTTGAGAAAACAGCAACAGTTTGTTATGTGCATTGAAATTTTGAATTTTTTTTGTGAGTTTTCAATACGCTCATTGAAATTTCGATACGTACATTGATATCACTAGACTTTTTGAGAAGTCCATCATAATTTCAACATGCACATGCACAATATTGTTCATCGTTCGATATTTTGTTTGAGTTTTCGACATGTGCATCTAAACTTTAGTATGCATATCGACACTTCAGATAAGTACATCAAAATTTTGATTTCACATGAGTTTTTGACATACATATCAAAATTTCCATGTGCATGTCGAAAACTTAAGCGAAATGTCGAACCATGAACAAAGAACAATGTGTATATCGAAAACTCCAGTGCAACCGAAGTTTACGAAGTATTGAAAATAAATTAGTCAAATAACATACAGTGGGGAAGTGAAGTTTAACTTTTTGAGTTTTTTGAAATTTCAAAAATTACGTGTTAATCTTCATAAGGATTTCCAAATTTGGCCACCACAAACTCGTTTTTTTAAATTTCGAAATAAATGACGTTTGACAAAACTAAAAAAAGAGCATCGTATTATTATTAATGCATTTACAAAGCTTCAGCCCGATCGTAAGGAATCGCAACGCGCGGTGTACTTGTTAGTTACTTTAATGTCCAAATGCGGAGGCTCGTATTTAGGGATTATGAGGTCAATGTCCTCATAATTAACTAATTAGTCTTAGTTAATTAGGGCAAATGCCCATGAGCGAATTGGGCATAGCAAGCCCAGAGAAGAAGAGGGAGAAGAACAGAGCAGCGGCAGACGTCCTCCAGCTCCCGCCTGAGCAACTTCTGCCTGGAAAGGCTCCTCGCTCTCCTTGCTCCAGCAGGTCTGTAACGCGTGGCCCTTCAATCCCTTAGGCCTGTAAAGGCCTCTGCGCCAGGAATGAGCGCTGCTCCAGTAATGGTGCAAGCCCTGTAAAGGGCTAACCCTTAAAGTCTTCGCCTCTCTTTGGCCATAAGCCGTTTGTTTCAGGGCCATGAGCCCTTTGCTCTGTTTAGTCGTTTCGGCCCTACGAGGCCCTTAATTAATGTTTCTAGGCCCTAAGAGGCCATAGGTAGCCCGTAAGGTCTTCCCATTTAGCTGTAGGTTGTTTTTGGGTCAATAAACCCTTAGTTTTGGCCGGAGAGCCCTTGAAACGGTCATTATTTCACGGCTGAGAGGCCTTTTGTTTGTTTGTTGAGGCCATGGAAGGGAGGGCCCTTCCCACGACCTCATATCTGGTGCCCCAAGGACTATCCCCTTAAAAACATGCAAATTTAAAGGTCTAAAGGTCATCAATTGGCCGCATGCATTTCTTTTTCTTCATGGTCTGCGTGCTCCCATGAGTTTTCCACGGGCCGCCATTTGCTGTTGTGTGCATTCTTCTCCTCCCTTCTCCAAACAGAGGGAACCCATGCAGTAGAGGGATAGAGCGTCCCCACCTACGCGCATCAAACTAGAACCGGTTTTGGCTAACTACACACCACGCATTACAAATGCAATTGCAAATGGGCAAAATACGAAACGCGCTTTCTCCTTAATTCAATTTGACAATTCATTTACTATTTTACCAGAATCAATTATTACGCTTTTAAAACATTTAACGAGAAATTAAATATTAACAGAAGATTCAAACTAATCAATTAATGAGCTCATCAAAAAAGGGTGGCCCTCTCACAAGAAAGGCTTCAAAAGCTTGTTCAAGCGCAAACGCTAGTCGCAGCAAATCGCTCACTTCCGTGAAATCGGAAAACGCTTTCAGTGAATCAAAGATTGAGGACATTGACCTTTCAGATTCAGTTTTTGATTTCGATATGGCAGACAAGGACGCAGAAATCGCGTTCAAGTTCCGTTCCGTTCTGTTTCCACCAAGAAATGGAAACGAAACCGACACTGAAAATCCTGGGTAGGAAACGGAACCGTCTAAAGATTGTGGAACCGGAGACGCAGCGGAACGGAACTGAAACAAAACGTAACGAAACCGGAAACGGACAAAAACTTTCACCGGCTTTAAGCCGTACTAACTAATCGCTGTAAAAATATATTGAAAGTGCAATTTACACAAGTAAATGCATAGAAGTATCTTTCAAAACTTGTTTAACTAATATTTCGCATTTATATTTTGTTCTTTTTCACTAGTAAATACGCATTTTTTTTTGACAAAATGTAGTGGTCTCATTTTTCTTCAAATCAAAAACATGCACAACAAGAAAAACTTTACATAAAATTTAAAAAAATTTCGTGTGTTAACTCTTGAATTTTATAAAAGTTCCGGTTCCGTTTTTTCGAGGAACCGGTTTCAAAAAAAACATGGAACCGGAAACGGATCTGGAACGGAACGGTTTGAGCCGTTTCCAAATTTATTGGTACTGGCACTGGGACGGAACTGAAAACCGGTTTTGGTTCGTTTCTGGCACTGGAACTTGAGCATCCCTACTCGTATTGGTTTGAAAGTGTGCTTATGGTTTTGGAATGCTATTGTAGCTCTTGATGCGCAAGGGGAATTGCTAAACAAACACGGTTTTTTTTATCAAACGATACTTACAGATAACAATAATCTATGCAAATTGGGTAATAAAAGAGAATGCCTTCACAAAAGCACCCTTATACTTTACCCTTTTACACACTCTTCCGTGTTTAACATATACAGATTTTTGTGCAGCTATGCAGTGCATTTGTTACAAAAAATTAACTATCGCCTTTATAACAATGCGTGTTGCGTCCGCAATGCTAAAAATTTCCAACAAATAATCTGCCTTAGTGGGGAATTGAAACAGGATGAGCAGGACAATGGAAAGAGTACCAACTTAAACCTAAGCATTGGTTGAACTAATAATTGTTTTTCTAAAAAGGTTAGTTGAAGCTAAATATTAATATGCTGGCCAAAAGCATTATAATAAATTATAATATTTATAAAAACGGTATTACAGCTATACCCCTTTCAATTGCGTTCCAAAACCTAAGATTAAACTTCGTAAGACAGCTTTAAAGTCAGAAATGGTTCTTGCTGGAATTTCTTCGGAGTAAACAATTATTTTGTCGTTTTCTTTAACTATTGGATTCTCAACCTTGACCTGACTTGGACTGTCAATTGTTTTGCGTAATAGGTCATGCAATTTCAAATTTGCAATTTCTTCGGCCTAAAGCTCAAAGAGGTTAGGACAATAGATAAATGTGATTGATGTGGTAAATCTATAAACTCACTGTTGGATCCGGTGCACCTGTGACTATGGACTTTATGTCACCTCCTAACTCACTTAAAGCTTCCACAACAGCCTTACGAAGTTCTACTGTTGTACCTACATTTTACGTAAGCAATGTAAAATGGTGTAAAATGTACAACAAAAGTCTGGTGAATAGGAAACGAGTTATTTTGAATTCTAAAATTATCCGTTACTTACCTCTTACCAGTGTTAAAACTGGGTGCACATTAACTGAACCGGAATACGCAATGGATAATCCGACTCCCTTAACTCCGAAATACTAAAAACATGTAAGAAGTTCGGTTAAGTTTGCAAGTAAGTTCTTTTTTTGTAATTCGTTTGAAGATGTATGATATCCTAAACTTACATTCTTGCGTATTTCTTTCACTCCCAAATTCAGAATTGCTTCAACAGATATATTTCCAGCGTTGGGCGGAAAAGAAATAATCGTTTGATAGGGTTGGATTTCCACCTCTACGGTAGGTGCTTCATTTTCAATTATACTTAACTCATCACCCTTTTTTCTGGCATAAATTTGGGCCAGTCTTTGCTAAAATATTGTGAATAAAACATTCCATGTATTACATTGTGTATTATTTGAAGTTAATTTACAACAAAAGTTATTGGAATGTGGTTAAACTGTGTACAAATTAAATTCAACGCCTGCTTCCCCAAATTTTCTAAACTAACCGAATTGTAATCGAACGTTGCATCATATGATGGACCAATTGTTGTCCCCAGCCAATTCCAGGCTTGCTTTCTTTTTTCATGTTGAGTTGTGTCAATCCATGCTGAAATGACAATCAATATGTATGTATAAATGTATGTATGTGTATATTATAACATTTTTTAGGATGATGCGCTCTGAGATATCATGTACCTTGAAATACTGTGACAACAACATGTCCTAAACTTGGAATTATAACATTTCCTTTTTTCTCCACAAAAGTATTCATAGCTCCAAATCCAAGTGCAATAATATCGCTAATTTGCCCAATCTAAAACAAATTAAATTAATTTAAGAGTAACGCAAGTACTGTACCTTTTAAAAATTTAATTTTCCTTAATTGATTTTTACACTTTGAGCAATGTCGTCAGGAATCTTGAGTTGTTGTACTGTCTCCAAAGTTATGCCGTTCGGAATTGAAGTAAACTCAAGCACACACATTTGAATGTAGTTTTGCACGTTTGTGCTATGAGATTTACCATTATTAGCCAATTTTGATACTACTTCATCTGCCATCCCTTGTACCTATTTTTGATTGGTTAAGTTTTTGTAAAAAAAATGTCCAAAAAATGATTGCTAATAATGAGTTTACAACTTGTATTGCATTCAATTACTTGTGGCAATTTAGTTCGTGTTGTCTCTTCATCGATATTAAGCGTAATTCCAAGTAGACTTGTTATCCTCTTTATACCAGCTTCTCGTATTTCTGTTGCTGTACCTGAATTAATTACAGTCAATTTTATTAATTATTTTACATTAATTATTAAATAAGTCTACCGTGCAACACTACTAGTACTATTGTGCTTGATTCCTGGCTTGAAGTTCCGACTCCTAGTGCCAACACATTCAGCAATTTAATCTAAACAAGAATAATTTTGAGTAAGAATATTTAGCAAATATTATAAAATTATGTTTGAACAGAAATTGAATCGCGCTCAACTAGAAAAAATATTAGTTTTACATTGTGTGACCCTTCAGCAAAAACATGTGTGTTAAAAGTTAAAAGTAAATTTATGAACTACCTGAGCTCTTTATAGAGAGCCTTTTTTTAAAAGTGGTAGAAAGATGTGCTAAAAGATAGTTGTATCCTTTAGGAATGGTTAAGATGCGTAATATATTTTGGTTGAAAATTTTTTTAGCAATTAAACCATATAAAAATCAATATAATGTGGTACTGTATAATTATGTCATGCTATACGTATTATAAGAAACTTTTCCACTAGTATTACTATTATAATAAAAGGCCGTTGGTGAGACGTCCGTGGTTCTGATTAAAATTCGATGCTAAATATAAAAAAATTAAATGAGAACATTTTTTTAGGCACCCTAAAGCTAAGATAATTTAAATAGCTCAAAACGATTCCCAAATAGTTATATGTAATTAACAATTAGTAAAAATTAACTTTTTGAAATTGAGTTTCATGTGGAATTGGGAGTTCTTTTAGTACGCTGAACCTATATATATAATTTAAATTGCCCTATTATGATTCCTAATTAGTTAATTATAATCCACAAATATTAAAATATAACTCATGGAAATCGAGTTTTATGTTGAATTGGGGGTTCTTTTGTAAGGTGAACCTAACCATGACATTGAAATGGCTAAAAAACGGTCAAAATTGTTTATGTGTAATTTACATTTAGTACCAATTACCTTTTGAAAATTGAGTTTGACATGAAGGTTTTTTATGTAATGCTAAATTTCCTATGCCATTAATTAGCTATAAGCTATTCCTAATTAGTTTTAGTGTTGTTAACAATTAGTAACACTGACTCTTGGGAAATTAAGTCTCTTACTTAAGAGCAATCCCCGTCGTAAGTCGGGTTTGTTACCTAGTAACTAATAATCATCCATTGTAAAACAGTACACATAATTACGGTCAATAAGAAAATCAGTCAAGTTATCATAACTATTAGAACAAAAAGCAACCAAGTTTGCCTATACACTTTGCAAAACCTATAATTGATTTAAATAAAAAAACATGTGTTTGACTTTCATGTCATTGTGAGAATAAGGGGCCTTTGAGTTTAACCAAACCATCCCAAATTTTACTTTGTACAGGAATAGAGTTCGACTCTGAAAGGAAATTTTTAAGTCAAAGGGTCATTCTGGAGATGAGTGTGGGCGTCTGATGTCTTCAGGAAGTGCAAATACTGTTTGGTTTTGAAATATGATTGTAAAGTCAAGGGGCTATTTTCCATGTAAAAGGGGCATATAGTTACTATATGTATAGTGTCATCCGATCCAACTTAACCTTTATGCTTTGTACAAAAACAGTGTTGGACCGTGAAATTTTTCAATTAGGATTCCACAAGTGGTTACAAAAAATTGTCTTACACAAATTTTTTTCCCCTACATACAGGGTGTACTGGTTTAAACCATGGTTTAAATCAATTAGTTTTTATAAATAAACCATTGTTTTAAACCAAAGCAAAAAATAGCCCTCAAATCACCCGAAAGTTAGTAGAATGTAAAAATTTGGCTAAATTTTCACCAATTACTTGTCAAAATCAAAGTCATTCTTGGTTTGGAATGATACCTTAGCAATAAATTTTCGAGTAAAAACGCTCCCTTGAGCTTGCGACAATGGATTTTGGTGGAACGCAAATGTGCTTGTTCAGAAATTTGCCCCTTCTAGACAATAAATTATGGATAACTTACCTTAGGAGGGGAGATATATGTCATTAACACAGTTTACACTTTTGGAACAACGACACACTGATGACTTTAATATGGTCTAATTGAAACTTTGGTTTAAACCAAAAAAACCAAGTAAACCGTGGTTTAAACCAAAAACCCGTTTTTTTTTTAGTTTTTTTTAATAAAAAACAAAAAAAAACCGGAAACCCTGCCTACGTAACAGAATTTTTTTGTATTTTGTCATTTTTCATGTTGACATAAAATGATAGACCTTCGACCCCCAAAGAGGTTGAAGGGGTCAGCTTGTGGTCAAACTTGAACTGGGCAGATCTCAAGGTTCCTACATATCCGTAAACAAATTTCAGATACTTTGAATCGTTCTTGAGAAAGATACACGTGACGTGGACGTGGACGAACAAAAAAAAAGTGTGAAAACCTAAAGTAACTCACGCTACTTTTATGAACTGAAACTTAGCCCAAGGCCCGTAGTCTCGGGTGTTACGAGCCTTGTCCTAACTTTGGTAGGAGCCGAAAACTAATCTCGGCACCAGCACAGTCAGCACGGTAAAAAAGTGGTGGTGTCCTAGTGGTGAGTGGAGGCCTGGAAAGTTGCGGTCATGGAAGCTGAACATGAGTCGGTATGCGTAAGGTGGTGCTCAGCCTCTGCCTATGCAAGAGGCTCCTCGGGGGTCCACGCCACGTTCATTGCCCAGCAGAAGCCTCATTAGTTTTAGATCTCGGAACTACCTCGTCAACTCAACAGGTCGAGACCACCCTCCCCCACTCACTAGCACACACAAACGTCGACCAGGCCTATAAGCGAATGTCAAAGAGCATTAAAAAATATTTTTACTGAAACTTACCCGTGCAATAATTTTTTGTAGAATTTTGTCGCTTTGGCTGTTATGTTCTACATTAATTGTGTCAATGCTTGGCAATCCAAAAACCAAACGGAGTTGTTTTAGGTCGTCGGGGTATTTAAAAGAGTTTGCTTTACTGTGTTTTGATAACGCAAGGAATTCCTTGTCGGCTTCGATTTGAGTCTACGTTTTAAAATACAATGCCGAGATAAATATAGTCATGATAAGTAATATATCATAACCAATTAGTAAAACATAACATTAAAATACAACTATGCTGTTTTAGTTTAAGCCCTATTTTTAAGACTATACTCTTGACAATGGAGGAGTGGATTTATTATTATTTTTTATTCTATTATATACTTTACAAATCACAGCCAAAACTCAGCTAAGGTTTAGTTAACTTAAACTCCTACATAACGTAAAGCTAATATTATATTTATATTTTAATGTGTTTATCATAGCTCATGCCTAATGTTAAATTAACGATACATACATTTTTAATTTAATATTTTGTATCAGTGTTTTTCACTGAAACACATTAAATAAGTAAATAAATGTTCTATTTTTTTATTGCTCGATGTCTTACCACAGGATCGAAGAAGTCATTACTAATGCCAAATATTTCTCGGACTTTTAGTAAAACATCCAGACGAATACCTGTTCTTGTTCCTATTATTAAATTATAATGTGACATACAACTACACAATAATAATGCAAATTAGCTAGAAAGTGATTATTATATTATGCAACAAGAAAATACAAGATAGAAAAACAAGCCATTTCAATCGTCTCAAATTATTTGTTTGCGTTAGTTTCTAATTGTTAATACTTAATATTTTAATGACAGGATCTAATACATGTTCCGATAATTTATTTACCTCTGTTTATTCCAATGACAAATTGCACTTCCCTTTGGCCGTTTTTTACTTTTGGCTCAAAATATCGGCAACTAATGGATAAACCGGTCACGCCATCGGCTCCAAGCTGTGGATAAAATTGTGAAATATTAAAATAAATTGTCATAAAAATTAAACTGTAGCACATTCACAAATTAGCTAAGTGTTGCTGACATGCCCACAACACATATTGCATAAATGCATTGTTAAAATTATCAAGTTTTCAATTTATTCTTGCATTTCTGTTTTGTAAACCGGGCAAAATTTGATGCCGGGATATCATTTTTTTTACGGTAAATTCTAAACCGTTTAATTTTTTTATTAGTTGCAGGCTACAATCCACGCATCGTAAGGGAAAGTACCTTGCTCTGCAATATATGACAACATTAATTTCTGACTCATATTACTTTTTTTTAAGTATCTCGTATACACCAAATTTATTAAAATAGCTTTTTCACCTACATTAGTCATGTTGAGTCCATTTATACTCTCCCCGAAGGCGTGAAATAGGCCGTTCTTCGACAACACAACCCTCTTAGTTACAATGTGGTGCACACTTTCATTCGGATTAGTATCAGCGAAAGAATTCCTCTGGTCGTCATTAATGCATTTGGCCTGCTCTTCCGCGACATATCGTGCCTATTGTTGTGAAAATAACAACAATAACATTAATACATAAACTATGTATACTAGAGAATTGATGGCTTATCTCGAAGATTTATACTATAGTTATATTTATTCATTACTTTTAAGACACAGTAGCAATTTTTGTTTCACAACTCAGACAAATAGGTTTAATTGTGGACACTTTTGCAATACAGCAAGCCGGTACTAGGCGTTTCCTTTTGGAAATTAGCCATTGCAACGTGTCGAAGTTTAATTTGAGCCAGAAACACAAATTGTACCATTAATTATTTTGATATTAATAGGAGGAAGAGATTGAGAAATTATGCCGACGATGGGCTTATGTTGTTTTGTAACACTACGTTGTATTTTAGGCGCCGAACTCACCCAGTGTATTTGATACATGTTCAAGACTCTAGATGGCGCATCAACAAAATCTCAGTGATATTAAACACAAAAATTTTAGCTCAACGTAAGAGATAAGAACGTGCAAACTTGATAAACCATATTAATCACGACTGTTTAAAATGTTCATTTTAGACATTCCGGCTATATAGAACAATCATTAAGCTAACTTTGGAAAAGTCGTATAATACAAGAGGATATGTTTTTTGTTAAAGTGCGTTATTTGACATTCCCATTTTTCAGAATCCAAGTACAAATTCTGACTGATAAACCCGCATTCCCTAATTTAGGACACCAATATTTAGAATACTGATTTTATTCACATAGGTCAAGGGAGAGTTGCATAAAATCTAATGTATGAATTCTGCAATTCTGCAACTCTAAATCTTTAAGTCGTAAATTAAATGTCACGCCATATATTACAATATGTTTTTTGTTAAAGTGCGTTATTTGACATTCCCATTTTTCAGAATCCAAGTACAAATTCTGACTGATAAACCCGCATTCCCTAATTTAGGATACCAATATTTAGAATACTGATTTTTACTGCAACAATTATGATACAGAAACCTGCATAACTACTGTATTTCTATACTCACCACAGGGTCAATCTGTCCTATCAAATTCGATGCTTGCAGAGTTTCCACAGCATTCCCCAAATTTTCCAACAGCTCCAAGATCTCGTGGTCTTTTAGTTTTTTGGACAGCGTTATTCCAATCAATATGACAAGAACGAGGTTAATCGTCCACAGCCTCATGACCTCACAATACTATTCAGACGACGTAGAACAAACTGGCAAGTTTTCACTTACTCTTATAATTCAAAATTGCAAACTAAGTTCTGCATCAGAATTACCCTATACTTTATTTCTGCGATAGGCCTACCTGTAGTTAACTAGTTGGGAGGCATACTCAGCTAAAAGCCCCCATAGTTGAGCATGCAGTAAATACTCAGCCGAATTAGATTTAGATGTGTGATATTGGGTAAAATCTCAGAAAAGCCTCCGTGCAGAAATTTTTTAAATATGTGATTCGCAATATTGGTCTCTCTGTTACGGCAAACACTCACATTTTACAACTGGACAGGCTTAGTGACCGTATCATGTCTTGTAATACCTTCTGTGAGTACCTGTAGTACATAGCGAGGTTGCTTGTTGAACTACTTCTGACACATACACACAAATCTGAAATAAATTTTTTCGCAATAGTCGAGTTCGATTACGAGGGTTCTGTGTATAATTTCAGGTTGAAGCTATTTGGAAATTGATTTACTACATCAATTTTCTTTACAATTTATTATATTTTAATTTTAATTAGTTAGAATAGTAGAAAATAGTAGAATCTACATTATTATTTTACAAAAATTTATTTGAACGTTAGTCACCCACCAGGCAGCAATGACACTCCCTGTCCTTGAGGAGAGCTAGGTGCTAGTTCCCCCGAGTCTCCAAACCCTAGAGTTTGCGTTGTAAACATTCTTCTAAAGACTTCTAACATGCGTCATAGAATTTTTTCTTTTCTTTTTTCTTTTTAAGCCAAGCATCTTTATAAAAAATACTTTTAGAAGGATGCGTTATATGTTTCTCAAGAAACATGTAAAAGTCGTTTCCAAGATTTCTTTGCTAATGTGCACGAAAACTACACTTTTGTTATCAGATGTTATTTTTTTTAAAGAAAAAAAATACAAATTTAAAACAATTATAAAACTGCCTCGCAGCAAAACAATAGTAATAGAAAAATACTGTGGGCAAATAGGAGAGTGGGAACAAAACAATATTGCTTGCATCTCCTCTACTTGTTTTTCTAAATATTGAACAAGGCTCTCCTACCCTGCCTTTTTTTATTATAATTTATTTTATATAATTTTAATAATTTTTTTCAAACCAATGGAAAATCGAAACTGTTTCTGTGGCGTAGAAGTCTAAGAAAATCTACAAAAGTACTAATTAAAAACTTGCCTTGTGAACATGAAGTCCCACGAATTCTACACTGTATTTTAATTAGGCGTTAGAGGAGATGAGATACAGCAATCAGCTGGGAGTTGCCGTTAGGAGTGCTTTTACCCTAAGCCTCAAGTTTTGAGACTTTGTTCAAAAGTTTTCTTCATTTGCGATAGATCTCAAGCAATTAAGAAAACGTTCGTCGTTATTTGTCTTGTTATGCAAAATTTGCATTTTGTTCTCTAAAATATCTAGAAATCAAATTTTAAGATACTTAAGATACAGTTTGTCGAGTGTTAGGGTAAAACAGTCGTAAGGGAATCAGCATCCATCTAGACAAATTGTTGCAAATATTACATTATGGGTATAACACTTTTAACTTATAACAATACAGAAAGATGTCACCTAGGTCGAAAATTATTTTAAGCTTGAGACGAGTATCAAATTGTAGTTGCATCTATTGAAGGAGTGACAAGACCCGTCATCAACAGTAAGTATGTTAGCGATTAAAGATCCTAATTAGTATTTGTTCAGTGCATGATTAAATTTCATTTTTTATGTAAATTTACGATAAGTGAAATGAGCGTTATTTGACATTGCTGCAAGGCAGCTGGTCAATATAATGGAAGTGTAGGGTTATGGTAGAGAAAAAACTCATAATGGCAATCCGAGTATTTCGGGCCGGATTACAGACCTTCGGATTAATCCGGTCGGATCAGCGGGTCCCTCCGGTTACTTGGTTAATCCGGTTTCAAAATGCTTTCAATTAAGTTTGACAAAACCGCCAAAAGTTCAGTTCAGTTTGACAAAGGTTGATAGCATAGACACAATTTTCTTAGGTTCCAGAAGCGTCCATTCTTATCGATCAAAAACAAACAAAACAGCTTGCAAATAAACCGTAGCAAACGCAAGTAACGTAAGTAGCGTATTGAACTAGTGCAAATAAACTTGACAAATAAGACCCAGAATACACCGATTTTCGGTTTTGAGTGTCAGTTAGAGGCTCATCACACTGCGCGGAATAGGCCAAGAGTCACATGAATCATTGGTAGCAGCAAAGCTTTTCATTTTACGCGAAAATTTCAACAATTTAAAAAATCCGAATATTCCATTTTCGGGGTCGTTCTTTTGGGGTGAAGGGTTAGGGGTCAGCTGGTTCATTGATACCATCATTGCCTTCAATTTTATTTATGGTAGCATCATACGTTTTCATTTTATTCAAATACTTTCACTACACCCAATTTTTGGTTGTTAGGTTTTGGGGGTCATTTAGGGCTCTTTTTAATAAGGGGAAAGGGTCACTTAGGTCCTTGAAAACATCATAACTACTAAAATGCAGAGATAGATATTTACAACCAGCATGCATCGTCACATACCGGGTTGAGCATGAATGCAAATCAATTAAATACCATTGGGCACATGTTTATTCCAAAAAGCCAGTAACTACTGGAGTAGTACCTCCTATTGGTACCGATAAAAAAAGGGGAGATTAACTAACGCCGTACTGAGTTGATGATTCTATACCTGGACTAAGGTTTTTTTTGTTGTTTTTGCATGTTTTTTGTGCCACTTCTAAAATTGACGCAGTAACAAGTACTAGCCGTTTGACTGACTTACTTGACAGTTAAGAATGTTTTTTTTTCTGTAGAGGCTTCTTATATATTTTGTAAAAGATTGTAATTAGTTTCATATATAAACACAGTGTATATGATGTAGGTTGATTTGGATTTTGAAACACAAGTTTTATAGTAAAATTTACTTTTGCCATTAACTTCACAAGTTAAAAAAAAATTGATCTTTACCCCTGGCCCGTGATCCAGGGGGTTAGGAACCTTGTCTCGGGTAGGAGCCGAGATCTAATCCCGGCAGCAGTACAACAAAAAAAGTGGTGGTGTAGTAATGATGGAGGCCTGGAAAGTTCCGGTCGTGGAGGCTGAAGATGGGGAGGTATGCGTAAGGTGGTGCTCAGCCTCTGCCTAAGCAAGAGGCTCCTCGGTGGTCAACCCCATGTTCATTGCCCAGCAGAAAGTCCATTAGTTTCAGACCTCAGAACTTCCCAGTCAACTCAAAGGCAGAACCCCTAACCCCCCCCCCCCTACTCACTAGCAAACGCAAACATTGACCAAGCCTATAGGCGAATCTCCAACAGCAAAAAAAAATCATTTTCATTCCTACTTGCCAGTCAACTTTTATTTAGTCCGAATTGAGCAAAAATGAATAACTGTATTTTGGTATAAAATTAAAAACGAATTTGGCCTCCGCAGTATAATGCTTAATGCATAGCACTCTCAACACTGCACTAATATATCAAATATAATATTGCATATTCACTTTACGACATGCACGAAGCTACTCTTTCAATGCATTTATCATTTATTACAATTGTTTCCTTCCAAATTACAATTAGATACTTTTTAGAGCAGTACATAACACAATAGAATTATAATGAAATGTTTAAGGACTTTGTTCACAATAATGGTTGGGATACCAATTATTGATTGACATAGCATTTCTTTTGTAAATTTCATAATAGAGGCCTGAGCACTACTATAAATAGTAGTGCTCAGGGCAGTTATTTGTCCGTCGTCACTCGTCTTGTTCTTGCATATTGTTCGCTCCATTGCATAATAACAAAGATCTATTGCATATTAACGAATATCCATTGCATATTAACGAATATTCATTGCATATTACCAAAGATCCGTTGCATATTAACAAATATTCATTGCATATTAATGAATATCCATTGCATATTAATAAATATTCATTGCATATTAACAAATATTCATTGCATATTAACAAATATTCATTGCATATTAACTAATATTCATTGCATATTAGCGAATATTCATTGCATATTAACAAATATTCATTGCATATTAACAAGTATTCATTACATATTAACGAATATCGATTGCATATTACCAAAGATGCATTGCATATTAACAAATATCCATTGCATATTAGCAAACATCCATTGCATATTAGCAAAGATCCATTGCATATTAGCAAAGATCAATTGCATATTAATGAATATATATTGCATAATAGCGAATATCCATTGCTTATTAAGTAAATATTGAAAACAGATACTTACAACGTGAAGCCGGAAACGAAATATCAACTATTTTAAATTCTGAATATATTATTATGAGTTACATAAGTATAAAAGAACCGGAAGTTAAAGTGAAACACAATTTTGTGCTTGAGTAGAGACACATTCTTTAAAGCAGCAAAGCAAGGAGGATAAAAAACAGACATTAGCTTGTATAGGCCAGGGCATTGAGTAACAGCAAAAAAGCTTGAAAATAATTTGCAAATGCAAAATTTGCTTGTTCATTTAACTTCCGATTCTTTTTTATTTTAATTCTCGGTTTTTGTTTTCTCGGTATTGACCTGCTACCCAAAATACAAATTAGTCTCGCAAGGGTGCTATGGGTTATTGCTCTGCTCAAGACACAGGATATCGCTTGTTCTTGAGCAGAATTCTGACTCTACCCAAAATGCTTCCTACCGGATGTGATATGAGCGATTACACATTCTATATAACCAGAAAATAATTAATTTAATTAAGGACCAGTCTATTTTTACACGTGTTACACGTTATGTATACTCACAAGAGCCTATAGGCATTTACTAAATGTATGTTTGAGGGGTACTCAGGCAAGTTCAATAGCGAGTTGTAGAAGGTTGATAGTATAGCAATCTCCTTCCTTGGTTTCAAAAAAGTACGTTCTTATGAGTCAACAACCAACAGAACTGATTGTAAATAATGGGGAACAATTGGACAAACGGAAGTCACCGATATCTCGGAGCAAGACGAGGCTGAACGACTCAAGTTAAATGCATTTTAAACAACA
The DNA here is from genome assembly GCA_021029175.1 of Bilobella aurantiaca. Classification (NCBI taxonomy): domain Eukaryota; kingdom Metazoa; phylum Arthropoda; class Collembola; order Poduromorpha; family Neanuridae; genus Bilobella; species Bilobella aurantiaca. The sequence continues at coordinate 17,884 of VYYI01001256.1, forward strand.
AGACAAAAACGGAGTTTCTCATAAAGAGTCTTTAAGGGCCCACAGTGAAGCGAGGAAGTTAAGGTCGGAAATCTGGTGAATCTCACTGGCCTTATACTGCAGCACAATTGAGTTAGCTTTTGAAGGCAGTTTTAGACGCAGCATTAGCGACGATGCAGGCTTATTCTAAATATCTATCACTGCGTCTTTATTAGTTGCAAGATTGATATTTTCAAGCTCATTAGCAAGCATATCTTTCATTTGTTGCTTCATTTGTTCTTTTCTGCTTTTCGACATGCGCTGCTCCTATGACAGCTCAATTTGTCTTAGCAATAGAACCAAATGACATGCTACACTTGTCAACGTGTAGCATGTCGTAAATTTTAAGTTCTAAAAAAAGACTCCAGTGGAACGTGCACCACTTCGGGAAGGTCACCCGTAGGTCAGGTCAAAGCCAAATTGAACATTTTTCTGCCCCGTCCCGTGTTACAAAGCGGCCTCTAAGTTACCAAATCATCCTATCCGTCCAAGGTACACGCCCATTTTCCTCCAAATTTTAAGGTATTTTACGTATACGTGGCCTAGAGTCGACCGGATTGGACCGTGTTGACCTAGCGTCACTTGGCCTGCCCCTTCCGTCATTATCGTCAACCTATTGTTTCTAAAATTGATTGAAATAGAGGACCAAATTTTTGTTAAAAAACATTTCATCCACGGGTTAGCACAATTTTTTCTCCTAAATCGAATAACTAGATTTCAGAGTCACTTCAAATTCCAATGTGAAGTAGGGCATTTTGAACTCACACGTCATTAAAGCCCCTATGTGTCCGGAGTGGAGCACGGTGCTCACGCGCCCGAGCCACCATGTCTCCAAAATAGCTTAATCATGAACCAATCTTTTACATCCATGCCACAATGGCCACCACCTCATTCACTCCCATACAATTCCAATGACTTTGCGTCTGACCTAGACGCGAAGATTGCGGCTACCTCGCTCTTTAATTTCAGGTATTTCCCTGACTGCAAAATCCCAGCTAACCCGTCAAAAGCTGAGGTTACCACATCTCCTCCATTCCCTCAATAACATACATCCCTAAACACTTCTTAGCCGTTCTCGCCGGAATGCTCTCATAGTACCATACCACTTTGCCCAAGTTCATTAGCTGCATTTTGTCGTGCATACCGTTCCAAAACGGCATAGCACTGACTGGCTGCCTTCAATTTTCCATGCCTTTTCCTACTGGTCACACCCGTGAACCAACTTTACCGCTGGCGGTCAGTGACGCACATTCACCTGTCCTAATCTGAACAGTAACAAAGTATTTAACAAATATTAATAGTACGTATACGTGGCCTAGAGTCGACCGGATTGGACCGTGTTGACCTAGCGTCACTTGGCCTGCCCCTTCCGTCATTATCGTCAACCTATTGTTTCTAAAATTGATTGAAATAGAGGACCAAGGTCACACCCGTGAACCAACTTTACCGCTGGCGGTCAGTGACGCACATTCACCTGTCCTAATCTGAACAGTAACAAAGTATTTAACAAATATTAATAGTAAGTTAAATGTTTAATTGTATATAATTGATTATAAGACACGATTACACGTCCTTTTGTAGTTGCCTCTTCGAAGGAGAGCTCTTCAGAGGGGCCTCAACTATTTAATCTAACTAATTAACGTCGAGAAGTCTTTAGTAAAGAAGATGTGTAAGGATGAATATCCGGGACGTGACAGTTCTCTTCATGTCTTCTTCAACGTCTTCCTCCCTCGTGGCCAGTAACGAGGATTTGGGAAATAGTGGTTGCGCCGCATGGCACAAATTGAGGAAGTATATTTTAAAATATATTAAAACACGTACATCACGTAGGGGTTGGACACATTTGTTGTAATTTTCAAGCAATTTTTATTTTTATTTCAGTTACATAAATAATTGCATTTGATGATCAAGAAATTTTAGTACATTTTAAGATGTACTGAAGACGATTCGGCAATAAATTTTCTTGGCAACTTCATTTCTAAATGATCCAATACGAATAGTGTCTGTGATGGAATCCAATTGGGAGCGATTCTAGTGAAAAAGAAGTTCAGGCTTAAACCAAACTATGCTCTGTACTCAGTAATTCGAAATTTCAAATTGTGCAGTATAATGTGTTAATTGATCAACATAGATAGTTTCCATACAATTATATCTACCCACCTTGTCCGTGAAAAGCGTATTCAAAGCGTCTTGAATTATGTCTTTATCGGTGCTTATATCTAATTCATGGTCGAACCTCCGGAAACTTTTTTCGAATTCTTGAGGGCATTTTGCGGTAGAGAATATTGCCCCTCCTTTAAGTTTAATGCAAGCATTCCAATCTTCAATTATCTTTCTTGCATTATAGCATTTCTCATTCTGGATTTCAGATAAAGCATAACAATTATATCACACACCGAACATTCAAGGAGCATGTTATACATTTCAAATTGTGGCGTATTGTAAACAACCACTTCTATAACAACTAACAAGGGGACCTCGCTTCGTGATCGCGTCCTATTGGCTCGAAATCAAAATCATAGATTCATCTAGTTCTAAAACTAACCTCTTACCTCGCTTTTCACTCCATGGCCATAAACTTTATCAAAATTTCGAAAAAACGATTAAAATTTTTTTAGGATCCCGGAAATCCTTATGGGTTTTAGCGTGTAATTTTTTAGGTTTCAGGTGGTCCCCTCTTTGGAAGTTTTTAGAAAATTGTCATTTCATGCAGGCCCTCGATACCGAGAATTCCTCTTTTTAATGTTGAACTTCATGGAAAATTCAATTGCAAAACACAAATATGCAATTGTAAACAGCAAATGCAAATTCGAAAGACAAAGTGCAAATGCGAAATACAAAATTCAAACGCAAATGCAAAATGCAAATGTAGTATTGTAATTGTAGCTGTGTGAATTTGGAAT
>VYYI01001257.1:0-20798 GCA_021029175.1 Bilobella aurantiaca
TGGCGTTTTTGGCATAATTCTTTAATTACATTTAAAATTGCAGAAATCATGGGTTTATTTTCTAACTCATGTTGCCCTTACTGTAATACCCGAACTCCTGATTGCAGACATCATCTTCTGCAATTCGACAAAAGAATTGTGGGATTTTGTATGGCTTTTGTGTTCCAAGATTTTAGGTTCAGATAAAATTTTAGAAAAAAATAGAATGTTTGGGGTACCTAATGATATTAAAATAAATAACATAATTTATATAGCTAATTGTTCGATTTATAAACGTTTCTTGTACAATATCAACAGTGGCAAAGTAGAGTACGATCTAACTGATAGGTTTAAGAGCTCGTTGCACGATTTCTTTTTAGCGAATTTCTTAGAAGCTAAGATGCAGAATAATGTTGACAAATTTTTGTTAACATGGAAAAATGACAATTACACCCCAATTAAGTTAGTTAACGAAATGTTGGAAATGGTTTGGCCTTAGAAATTAAATTAACAATAGCCTAGTTTCTAATTGATAAGATAATTTTAAGTGAAAATCAATATTTATCATTTTGTATATGAAGTAATTTACTTTGCGCAATAAATGAGTTTGATTCGTTAAAAAAAAATATTGAATTTAACCACTTTTTCATCAACTCAATCCTCTCCCAAATCTCCCAAACACATTCTGATCTTCAATTTTTTTTTGCAAAATTTTGCAAAAATACTTTCTGATGAAAGTATTCTGTATTCTGAATATAATTATTAAAACTATATTTCATATGTTTCTTTTTACAGAAACCGGAAAATAATCACTAATAAATATGTTTGGAATAATCCTGCGAACATCTACTTTGATTTTGTAAGCAAACTTAAACACTTTTTAATTCCTTCTATTTTTAGTTTTTAGTTTAAAAATTTAAAAATATTTTTTATGATTTATTAGTAAATTCTCATGGTTCATAAAATAAATTTCTATTATTTTTAATATTAGAAAAATGTGTACAAAATTTTATAACCTTTGTAACATTTTTTTTTCAAGCTGAAAGCTACGAGGCTCTCAGCTGAAATTGCATCAAGTTTTATTCAAGGTAAAAGTTTCTGTAATTTTATTTTTCGTTTCCGTTCAATTGCGAAAGTGGTATTAATCAAAGTGAGATGAATGATTTGGTCCAGAGTCAGATCACTTTGTAGAATGGACAAAGAGAGGAGGAATAAGTTGTGGTTTGGTTTGGGTATTGGTTGGATTTGGGTCTCGGGCATACCTTTCCTTGGCTTAAACCTAAATAAATTCTGGCTTCACTGCTTACGTTTTGGTTAGGTTTGCCTAGGCTCCATTCTACTACCTTACTCTACCTGCATTTCATAGTGTCTCGAGGGGGATTAAACTCCATTTCCAACAAGAAAAATCGATATTTGATGAATCCCTAAGAACCCAGAGAAAGAACCCGCAATTTCAAATATTCCTACATCTTTACTCCACTCCTCAATCACCTCATCAGGAGACACATCATCCTACGACAGCACATCATTTTCTGTGAATAACTATGCAGACAATAGTGCCGAACATTCCTCAGCCAGGACGTTCTGATGCCCATCTATGCCTATTAAATTCCCCCACTAGATAACCAATGATGCCCAACTATGTTGCAACTAACATTCCCCACCAGCAACTTATGTCCAACTATGTTGATACAACTCACATCGTTCCACTAAGCAACAAAAAGAGCTTTGTCACGACGTTAAATCCTAAGCGCCCTATGTTCACACATGAACCATTTTTGTGAGTCATAGTGCACAACTGTGGTTCACTTATCCCTTGTCTGGCTTCTGATAGAAGCCCACGCCCATGTCTTGTTCCGAAGATCTAACGAATGGTATAATGCCCATATATGCTGACACTCGGTACTTAAGATGACAAGTTGAGCCGAGCAGAATCAACAGTGGGAAATTCAAAAGTAACCCAATATATTCTGACCAGACAAAATTTCTTTGGATGCCCTTTTCTACGGACTGGACACGCCCAGGAATGTCAAGCTTTCTCGAAAGTACCTAAAGAAAAGAGAAACGAAAGGGTCCTGTAAATCTAAAAGTCACCCAAATGCTGTGTAAAATAGGATTCTCTGATTTTCAGACCCAGTTTATGCAGAATCGAAGTGCCCAGCTATGGCAAATGTCAAGGAAATGGAAGGAGAGCGCTTCAGCGCTCTGACACGTTTTTCGTTTGCAGAAATTCTTAATCCCGGAAAAGGGCAACGCTTCCTGGTCCAATCACAACGCTTCTCTGCTTGCAATCAGAAAGGGATCGTAGGAAATCCCTCAGGATTTTTGTGCCCTTTTTTAAATCTGTTGCCCAAACATGGGATTTAGAGGGAAATGGACCAGAAGGCTTCCATCAATAACAAACAAGAAGATGAAGTTCCTTCTCGCCCAATTCCCCAAAGATTCAAAACTTATTCAGCACAATCCTAATCCCATTAGAATCCTCCTAGTCACCACAAGGATTCAAATTTAAATCGATTTCCCGCTGCGAAACTCCTCGCAATAGCTACAGGGCGGCGCACGCCTTCAAATGCCAAATCCGCACAAATATGGCCCTATTTGGCAGAAAAAGGAATTAACTGCCTTTGAACAAAATAATCCTGCAATCCAGCATCTTCGCTTCCCTTTTCTCACAAAATGACGATTCAGAAGTTTTTGGGCCGATTAATTTAGCAAGATCCAATTTAACAATATTACTCTTTTCAAAAATTACGTTTCTGAATTTTAAACATACATTTAGAAAGAATTTTAATAATTTTGAATTCAAATTTTTGAAATTCCGTTAAAAGAACATCAATTTTCCGTAAGGCGTATCTGCCACGAAAACTAGGAATTGTACCTTTTCTAAAGTGTACAATTTAAAATTGTAAAAGCTAAAACAGTTACCAAGCGATGGCTTGGAGCTATTGGTATCGCCGAGCTCTGCTTTTCAAACTATAAATTCAAATGTACTAAATTGTGTTCTAAAGTAGGCAAATTCAAATAACGTTGAATTTATCTAGTCGACATTCTCCCTGTTGAAAGAATTTTATTGGTTTTTCTAGATCATATATTGGGCCGTATTGATTCTCTTAGCACTTGAAAGCGTTAGAATAAGCTCAACTGAATTGGATTTAGCCTGTCTCCCACGTTTTTGGATTTGGTGTTGCGGAAATATGAAAATACTGGAGAACGCTGTAGGATACTGGAGTATTTCTGGAAGGAAAGTTGACATACGCCTCGCATTTGTTCTGCAGGAGATGTGCTTTCTTTATTGCCACTTTTTCCACTTCGTCATTGAAATGGGAATTGGAATGCAACAAGTCCTGGCACATTCTGCCGCCCCTAGGAATTTCACTGCATAGTGCCCATCTCTGCTCCGAACAATGCCGCCGCTGCCTTTCCTATTTCAACGTTTTCAAAGGATTCGCCCGCAGTTTAACATTTCAAATTTCCCGCGTCGGAATTCCTCTCCAAATGTCTCCGGGACAAATAAAAGGGAAAGTGGAGAGCATAAAATATGGGAAAGCTCTTTTTCTAAAAACCCGAACAATAGAAAAGGAACAGTTTCTAAAAACGTCTTCTTTTCTTCTCTCTCCACGTCTTCCGCCTTTGAGTACAATGGAAAATGGACTTATGAGGCTTAATCGAAATATGTCCACCGCGGCGGCATCTTAGCGAAAAAAAGGTTGGCTTTTAGGAGAAAGCGGTCCTTAGAAAGCTGTAGAAAACCTGAAAACAAGTCTAAGCTAAAAGTACAAACATATTACAAAGGGCTGAACCTCGTTTCTTGAAAATATTTTCTTGCAATATTTCAGAGCCTTTATTCTATCTAAAAAAAAAGCATTTCGCGAATTAATGCAACGATGATAGTATTTTGGCATACAGCAAATTCTGAGGAAATCGAAATCGCTTCTATTAAAACACCCACATTTTTGAAAGTTCTTTAGTTGTTGCTTTACTTAAAAGAAAAATTAAACTTTTATTTTAGGATTTGGGCGGTTCTGTACAGATAATTAACTTTCACAAAGGAAAAAGTGAATTCAAACTATGGTAAACATAAATCCTACATAATTATGGCCTAGTGAACAACCCCAATTACCGCTGAATTTAATTAACTTAATTTTGAATCGCTTGTTTACATTTGAGGAAACCTTTACAAATAGCCAAACAAGCCGCGCTCACACCTGGAGGCCCTTTATGGGAAATAGTGGACGTAGCTTAATTGGAAAATAATACAAAATTTGAAAATTGTTTTACAGCTCTCTCCCCCTGCTTCTTAAATACACAGTATGTAGTAAAGTCTTAAATTACTTAAATATTTTTATCCGACCAATATCTGAGTTTGTTACTTTTGGAAGGGAGCATCCGATTGTAAGTATGTCAATTCTCTATCAAAATATAAAACGGAGTGAATTGCAGAGAATTGTATTCTTAAAGCGTATCAAAGCCACTCTTGCCTTCCTGTTCTACAAAAGTTTTTAGTTTATTTGAAATTCTCAGCGTCTCCTGAATGATTCAGTTAAGATTTCCTGGAAGCGTATAAATCAAAGCCTAAAATTGGGGATTAGGTCCGGTTTAAAATGGAGGAAGAAACTTTCGGTTGGTCAAGACGAGTCAATTGTCTTTTTCGTGGGTGCAGATGCCCAATTGTGAATTCAGGGCGCATCTGCCCATGTCTGTCTCAGGGCTTCCAAGGGCTCAAAGGACAACTGAGAGTGTATTGCCTATTACAGCGACTCCTAGGCCCGGCCCGGTGGTGCTTGGCATACAAAATGGCGGAGGAGGCGGGAAATACGAAATGAGGGATACATACCAAAGGGCTTAAATCTCAACACTTTTTTCCCTCTGCCGCCGGCGGCCCCTGATCTAATGTTTATGGTCTATCTCTATCGCTTCCATGAAACTTCGATTTTTTTTTCAAATCCTATTTCCGCTAGATTTTTTTTATCTAAAACCATTAAAGATCGTATAAATCAAATTTTCAACTTACCAAGCCACGCCCACAAATGCTTTAAACCAGTCGATAACCACGAAATTCGCCAAAACACAAAAGAATCCCACCGATTATTGAATTTCAATTATATTAACAATTAATTAAAACAAGTATTTGGATTACTTAATTCGAGCTATTTACATCTCGATTTTTTTTAAATAGCTTATTAATTTAATAACACAGAAGATTACAAACCGCATTTTATAAGCTGAAAGGTGGCAGAATGTGTCTCTCAAAACCATAATGAAAAGTGCTCAAAACACAAGCTGTAAAGGATAAAGGGATAAAAACAGAAAACCGATTAAATCGTTGATTAAATGATTTGTGACCTCAAATACAAAGTGAAGGGAGCTTATCCCTATTTGCCCCTCCAACCTGCGGAATGAGTTTTATTTTCATTAGAAGATTTGGCCTTGTCAGAGTGAAAGAAAGCCTGGAAAAGGAAAGTAAAGAAATTAATCCATTTTCTTGAGCGCTGAATTTGGAGACAACAGCAGCGGCGCTCGACTCAAAGGGAATCGCCGCAGGAGGGTCTCTTTTGGCCTAGAAAATGGGATTAGACGATGAAAAGAAAGCTGCTCTCTGGTTGCTTAATTTACAAGAGACAATGGAAGGGCGGGGAGGAACCTGTCGCTGGGGTGGGGAGCGTCTCTGCCGCTCAGGACTTGATCTTCCTTTTGTTCAAACAGATGACGCTTGATTTTTTTAAACTACATTCAAAATGTCCCGTTAGCAACTCTCCCGGGACCAAATTCGCATGCATTGGAAATTAGATTAGGAGAAAGTAGAGCTCACACTCGCTTAGTACTAAATATTAAATAATATTACTTCCCCTTATCCCATGCGCTTATTTTCTGCTAGAGAAAACAATGTACAGAGTCTTTCAAAAGTAGCGATAAGGGACAAGACCCACAAGTTCACGGTTTCTTATAGGCCTTTCACTTTCACTCACGATGCTTTTGAAAGGCTCTGTACAGGCTTAGGCTGGACCATCGGAGCTTGTAGACTGCTTTTGTAAAGTGGAGCGGCTCCTCTTGATGCTGTTTGTATTTTGAACAGCTTTGTTTGAGACAGAGAGGGTGGTGGGCAGGGCTTAAATAATTTACAGTTGGTTCTGTCCCTGGGAATTTGACATCTGGAAATCAGCGATCGCTTCGCTTTCTCCCTTCCTTCCCGTGCTCTTTGAACCTTCCTTTGGATTAGCTTCACTCCCTCCAAAAGTGACAGCAAATCGAAACTGGGTTCGTTTCGAATCAATTCTAAAGTTTCAATGTCGTTTCATTCCATTCTGGATTTTTTTTTAAACAAGTGCGTATGAGAGTTTCTACAAAACAAGTTCAAATTGAATATGGAATCGTTGTTGAATTTAGCTTGTACTGATCCGTTCAGCCTTATTCAGCATTTTTTGATTTTATTCAAAAAAACAACAATTGAACCGTGAAGATATTTCGAAAAGTGGAGAAAACAAAATGGTTTTCCATTTCGACTTGTCTCGAGAGACAGAGGATAAACAAAGGATTCACAAAGGCAGTTTTTTTGTTGTTTCGAAAATTGAAAATAAGCGATTGGCAAAGCTCTATGTTTTTGGTTCTGAAAACATTTTTGCTTATGAGAAGCTTTTATGCTTCCAGAACCGTGCTTAATTTAATTAAAATGCTTTGGAACAAAAACATCGGTTTCTTGCCAACAGTTGTCTAGGGTAAATTTCTGTCAGTTTCGTGCCGGGTACTTTCACTTTCTCGAATTTCCCGATGCGTGTAACACGTTGTTGACTATTGACTGTAGTCACACCATTTCTTGGAATCGAGAACAGTAATGAAAACTAATGGAAACTCGAGGCGGGAATTGTAAACAAGCGACACGGGGAAGGACAACGGTTATTTACTTCAAATTGAAAAGTAATTAGAATAATGCCTTCCTTTACATTTGTGCTAATGGCTTAATCAAGGTAATTCCACTTTCCTTGATTTGACTTGAGTGTAAGAGGACTGCCGTTAAGGGTGTGTACTCCAATTAAAGTGGCCATAAAATATAGTAATTAGTGTATTCTTCAATAAATTGGACCCTCCAAGACCTCCCCCGGGAGAAAGCACAAGCTCATTTGAATATGGGGGCGAGGGGAAGTGACGGAAATTCCTGTGACTAATAACTCAGGGAAACTAATCCTAGCTCTTGTAGTTCAGGTTAACAAGTAATTTTCTTTTGTTCAGGTGAAAGCAAAAGCCAACTTTCACTTTGTTTCCAAATGAGTCTAGATGATTGGGTACAAGTGAAAACAAGGGCATTTCTAACCACAACAACTTTTTGAACAAAGGATTTCATTAGGTTGCTTAGGTTGAGCAAGCAACCTAAATAAGAGCTATAAGTTCAGGCTTAGGTTTGCCGTCAATATTCCTTTATTATTCAGGCAAGGCGGGAGAAAGCAAGAAATTCTTCAACAAACATTCATCGTACCACTAATTCTAAATGCCAACAAAGAAAGGACAAAAAAATAATCATAGTTGTTGAGAGAATCGATTAAAACCACACCAATTTTATTCGGTTTTATTCAATTTATTATTAAATTTAGTCAATTTTAATTGCCAACCATATCTCCCCACATTTAAGCTTTCTCTTTTGTTCCATATCTTTGAAATAAATAAAAAATCGCGACCATTTTTTGACACTTCATTTCAACTCACATCTGGCTTAAAATTGCTGAATCGTAATCGGAATAGTTATTATATTTTACTTTATGATTGCTTTTCTCATCATTTGGTTCTTTCTAAAATCTTTTTTTTCTTTGTTATTCATCAGTGTTTTATTTTGAAGGAAGTTTGTTACATTACAATGTTTTTAATCATACTTATAGACGATAGAAATATACAAATAGGTACCCTACAAATGAGCCCTCTTATAAATGACATCATTAGATAAATTGGCTTATGTACAGGAACCTTTGAAGTTACCTAGATTAATCTAGATTAGTTGATTCAAATCTGATTTTAATCGAACTTGTTTTTGAACTTGAATCGACTAAAGGCTGAAAAGCCACCTGGAGACGCGTGTCTTGTCCATTAGCTTTCTCTTTCATCATGTAAACTTAGAAAGTAAGAAAGGCTCATTTTTGCTCGAATTCTAAAAGAAAGAAAGGGGAGTTTTTGGGAGGAATTTCTAAGAAAACGAAAGATTTGATGAAAGAATGAGCCGATCTCCATGGGAAAGTGGGTGCTCGTTGGCCGCACCCCCTCCCATCCCCCCCCCCAGTTCGGGGCAAAGAAAGCAGAGAAAGTAAGACAAACAAAAGAATTTGAAACTTAACTCGGCAAGAACTTCAAAGGGAAATGAGGGAATGGCTGAATCAAAGATTTCGAAAAGAAGAATTGAGACTCTTCACTTTTTCATTTTCAAAAGATTTCCTATTTTGAAAAGATCAAAATCATTTTTCTCTTACATCACGCCTCCCGTCGAGATAAAAAAGAAAAAAGAGAATGGGAGAAAGTGGGCGTCAAACTCAAATTCATTTCAAAATGAATTTGAAGGGTGCCGTGAAGGGGGCTGCAGAATATTTGTGGTTTTTAGAATAAGCGGAAATTGGTTGGAATGGAACCCTTTTCTTTTCAAATTACTTCAAAAGTTTTTCAGAAAAATGGAAATCAATCAATAACCATCTGACAATGGACAATCTTAAATTAAATGCTAGTTCTTTTAGTAAATAAAATTATTTCTCTTATTTTAAAATCACAATCATTCAAAAACACATGATACAGAATTGACTGAGTTGTTGACTGCCAATATACTTACAACTAAATAGTTAACCCTACCATTAACATATTTAAATAAAAATTTAGTTGAATTATTTTTCAGGCCTTGAATTTTTCTGTGTAACCAGTATTTAACTTTTGAGTATCATTAAGCTTGAATCGCAAATCGGATGAAAACGTTTTTTTTTATTTAATCTGTAGCTGATTGATTAAATTCGAGTATGACTTAAATTCATCGTATGCAGGTAAGACATCCAAAAATTAACCTAATCTAAAACTAAAGATTCCTGTTGGTCATTTACTGGCAAAGAATATTATTAGAGAAAAAATAATTTACGGGAAGCCTTTCAAAAATTCTGTGAAGATTTTTTTCTATCAAGTTTAATAGGTTTAGATGCGATAAAAACTTTTCACATTTTTACACTTGGTTAAAATGAGTCTGCTGCATAGTGGGAAATTGGAAATAATGACGTGTATTCAAACGTTTTTCCTCTTTCATTGAAAAAAGAAGAGGCGTTTTTGAGAAGACTTCGTAAGTGGTAAATTTGAGATGCTTTGAAAGTAAAGAAAGTGAATTGAGTGAAAGTGGAGATGATTGGAAGAATTAATTTCCTCCTCATTTCCCTTTCTCCGCTTTCTCCACTTTCTCCATTAGAAAACTAAGACAAAGTTTCTAAGCTCTACTTGAGCCTCAAATTCAGTTACCACTCACCAGGCCCAATTAACCGAAGCAGAGCCCTGCTCCGCCAATGGGCTTATCAGCCACTACTTTAACTAAAATACCTATTTTTTATCAATAGCTTTGGCATTAGAAGGTGCGTGAGAAAGGTACGCAAATTGCTTTCTCTCAACTCGCTCTTCAAGCAATGCCTTAGAGCCTAAAAGCATTATTAAAAAGGCCCTTAAATGTACAATTTTTAAAGTTCGCAACCACGTCCCTTTGAGGACCTCCCCATGCAAGCCTGGCTGGTTAGGTTTGACTCAGAACCCTTGAAATTATATTTTCGTTTACATTTCACTAACAGATGCATCTACAGCAGAGACGGCTTTCAGTCAATATTCGAACCTGAACCGAGTAAACAAAAATTTAACCTCCAAACCTTTGCCCGTGTTCTTCTGAAAGCGCGAACGTGATGCATTTCCGTTTCGGGTAAATGAAAAATCTCCAAGGCTTTGACAATTCTCGAAATCAAGTGCTTCTGAAACGCTCGGTATTTATGGTTTTAAGAACTTTTCTGTTCAAATAATTTGAGAGTTCGATGGAATTCAGCCTAGAATTTGTTCATTGCAGCGGAGAAATTGGAGAAAAGTGAAAGGAGAAATGTGTTGGACGTGAATCAATGGAGAATGCGGAGGGGGAGTAAATTGCTCAATTAGACCTTTGCGCGGCCTATTGATTATTCCCTTTTCAATTCGGCGCTCCTGACCACGCCTCCATATTGGCACAGTTTGACAAGAAGTAATTAGGGGTCGAGAGCGGAAGGGGGAGTGGTGGGAAATTGCTTTGCTCATATCCTAGGTCACGCAGGTCATTTCAACTGTTGACAATAACTCAAAACCAATGAAACGCCCTGTCGCACTTTCACGAACCGCCCTTTCAAGAGCCAAATTCAAATTACGTCTTCATTTTGAAGGGTTGACATTGCAAAATTACGAAGTCAAATGTATCTCACACAAGGGAATATTAAAGACAGAATCTTAAATTGCTCTCCGTTAAAGAGCCTCGTAAACAAAAAGCGTTAAGTGTTAATTGACAAACGAAGCGAGTGGTGAAGAACTGATTCGCTGATTTCATCATCCCGCTAAGATCTAAAAAAAAGCGCTGACAGTCGAAAAGTGAAGGGCACACATGCGGCGCTAGACTCTTTCGGAGCCCTTGGGACATTCTCAAGGTTACATAAAGTGACAGAACCACACGTTAACAGCATTTCCCGTCCTAGTAACATTTTGACAGTAATAAGTGTTCTAAACGTTTCGTTAGATTGACGCTTTCAAAATTGGATCATAAGGCCAAGTCCCGAAATTTCTATTTTTAAAATTATATTATTTTTAATTCTGTGCTAAAAACACTGTACAAAATGAGTTTTATAAAATCGTAATGTGAGATTTATGATAACTTTAAAAAGCTTAAAAGTTTTTTCTTCTTAAAATTAGCGTAATATTTGTAATTTTTTTTTGATGCTCTTTTTTCAGTATAAGTTGGAGAGGGAATTATATTTCAATAGAAATGTGTGGTGAAAGTGACTGAACTTTTTTGAATGGACCTCTCTTGATGCTGACATGGGGAAATTGGAGATGAAGTGTTATTTCTTGTATAGGTTTTAGTGCCAAAAGTGAATGAAGGTATATTTTAGCATAATGAAGTGGATGACTGGGTAATATGGAGATGGTTGGAGATGGGAAAGTGCGGAAGCGTGTTTTGGATCTTCCTTATTTCCAGGTTAATTGGCTTGTGAGGTGTTTGGATTGGAGATTGGGAGGCTATGTTTTATTCATGCGGGATATTCCCCTTCTGAGCCCTGCGCCCTCCACTTGAGCCCTTGATCTCCCTTGGAGGAAGGTGGAGAAAGTATGGTGAAAGGAAGGAGGGAGCCCTGTTGTAAGTCTCACCACGGATCTAATCTAATGTGTCAATAAAACCTCATAAACGAGAAGGAACTGATGGAGATGGGCCCTTGGAAGGAGGCCCTTGGAAGGAGGCCCTTGGAAATTGGACTAAGGAGGAGGGAGACTGGGAACAATAAGACTTTCTCCAGGCACTTTCACACTTCCATATTCATTCACACAAAACAAACCGCCCGCACGTCCTCCACGTCCCTTCTATTCATACCATCCACTTCCACAAAACCACATGATCTCTCTTCTAAAAAAAAGTTTCTAAAAAAAAGTTTTAAAAAATCGAGACAGATTTGCATTTTCCTTATCTACTACGCTTTCCATTTACTCCCACGCAATTCTTCATACATTGCTCCAGCGATTTCGGCAATTGCGCAGTGCCACTGAAAAATTAATGCTAAACTGGAATTTCAAACAAATGTCCTATTAATCGTAATCATAGGCAATCTACAAAAAGAGAAGAAAGTTGAAATATTATAATATAAGAAGTACGTAATTGATCAATGAAAATGAAAAACAAAAATGCTGAATTGAAGATTTAGGTTTGAAGAAATAATTTAATTCCTCATGAATGAATCAGAGCATGAGATATCTTTTTTTCTGAAAACAAACTTACATTTGGCAAACTTTCACTAATTTCTTTTTCAATTAAGAGTGATTTTTGTTTACCTCTTAGCATCTCCATCGAGTTTAGTTATTTACTCCATGCTTTCAGAGTGCCTTCATGAAACTAATTAGCATAATTTAAACTTTCAATCATTTTGTTGCTCAAAGTAATGAGATTGGAGCCCCAGCTTTTTTTTAAATTAACTCACTTTTTTTAGAAAAGGAAATGGAAAAAATCCCAGAGGGAATGAGCATGAGACTTTTGAAGACTCTCTTTGAATAGTGAAAGTTGTCTTGCCCAGGGAAGACTGCCCTTTTCCCAAGTGTCCTCAACCTTCCCTCTTCAATGGAGAAAGCAAAAAGAGAAAGCAAGTACGAGGTGTACACAGGAAAAAGTCTTTTGAATTTTTGTGTCCACAAAAGAGCTGTGAGCCCCTTGGAAGGAGCAGCGTGATACACGCGAATGCCTCTGCGGAAGTTGCATGTGTGGAGTCAAAGTGCTTTGGATCCATCTTCCTCATTTACGCTAATTGGAGTGAGACTGAAGGTGAATGAATGATTGAAGGGCCCTTCGCCTTCGGAGTACAAAGTGGGCCCTTCAACCCTTCGAATCTCCCGCCTCTCAATTCAAAATGTAGATTTCAAAATGGAGATGAGGGAGAGATTCTTTTTAATTTGGAATGACAGAATAATGGAGAGGCCTCCGAATTGGGACAGCCCTAGATGTACGGTTAGGAATTTTCAGCCCTTCACTTTCACTCACTTTCTCCAACTATACTGGATTATGATTTTAATCAAGCCGTCATTAACCCAATTTAGTCTTCTCTTGTCTTCTGCTAATTGAGAAGGCGCAACTGCCAAATTATTGAAAAAAAGACCGTAAAAATGATACTCGACTCGGAAAATGAGACACGAAGAGTTAAATTGGCTTAGATGAAATCCAATTTTCGTCAATTCAACCAACCAAGTATGCCAAATTTTATTTTCCAAGAAAACGAAATTGTTGTTGAACGATGAAATTTCCTACTTTCGACACCACATCATCAAAAATTCAACGCGAATGGCTGATTGGTTGTCGAAATAGCTTTGAACGAGTTTTTTTTTTACTTTGGGATTTCAAGATTCCGTAATTTCCAGACATATTTTTATTACATCCGACTTAATGAACAACAATAACTTAAAGAACGAAATAATCAAAAGTAACAAATCAACAAATAAATGATAGATGCAGTTCCATATTGATTTTGAAAGGCTCTGTACATTTATCCGCTATGCTAGAGAATCCTTTGGAAAATGAGCGGGATTTAGGAGGATTAATAAATTAAAGCGAGAAAGCCCTTTGAATTCAACACTCAGAACTAGAGTACGGATTTCAAAGGACTTCCCTGCAAACCAAAATAGCTTCTTCGAAATTTCGAGCGAACCCGATTATTTGAAAATGATAAAATTTGTGTTGTAAAAATCTGGAATCCCTATTCCTGGAGAACTGCTGGAGAAAGTAAATGGGTCCCTGGGAGGTCTAGGGAGACAGAAACAAGACAGAATGGCAGAATTATGACTCTTTCTGCCACCTTCCCTAGCACAGCGGATGGACTAAGCCTATTTCCCCATTATCTCAATCCTAGGCATCAATCCTAACAAACTGCTCCAGCATCGCCACGCTTCCAGGACTCTCCAGCATCCTCCAGCACATCCATATATATTCATGAGCCTTCCAGAAAACAACAATTATTGAGCCATAATACACGACGTGTGCTAACAGACTGCTCTCTCCCGCAATCTCCTTCCGAAAACATTTTCAAGAGAAAGTTAGCCTTCTCCCGCTTTCTCCAGGAAATTTTGGAAATCGATTGACTGGCTAGTGAAGACATGAATGTTGAAGGCGTTCCAGCCTGTGAGCAAGGATGAAAAATGTTGTTTGACTTAACTTGATTACAAATATTATTTCTCGTGTCAAGGCCCTCAGCCAGTCAATATCCACTTTGTTTACAAAAGGAACTTAAGAAGGGGCGGGAAGTGAGGCGAGTAATTAATATGGGCCACTTTCTTCCCTCAATTTTTAAAAGTTTCAAGTGCTGGAGGTGGCGCACAATGATGACGTCGAGTGGAGTAAGTGCTCGCGCACAATGCTGTGAATGAACTTTCAGGTTGAGCTTTGCCTCTAGGAAATCAGACACAAAAATTCAAATTAAAAGAAAACAAAGAAATTCATTGGCTCTTCAACTCCTTGATTGGAAATACAAGCTGAAAAAAACATCAACTTTGTTTGTTAGTTTTCAGAACAGAATACAACTTATAAAACAAATTGAGCGTTGTATTCAAGTCACAATCCAAGTTCTCAATATGTTTACTAAACAAGTAAACAATAAGCAAAGGAATTCTCTACCCATTGTTTAACCTCACAATTGAAGAAGAAAGTTGATTTTTTTCAGGATTTTCACAACCACAAAATCAACATTTATGCACATAATATTCAGTTGACAAAATATTTTTTTTCCGTTAATAAAATAAACCAAAACTTTGGCAAAAGTAGATTTAGCACCTAAGTTTGACATTTGGAATTATAATAAGCCACTCTCGAAGGATTTTCGTTTTATGAGATGCAATGATGAATAATTAAGAATTAAGTAGGGGATTATGTAGGAGTAAAGTGGAGTTTAATCCAAGGGAGCATGTACTTTTGACAGTGGGAAATGCTGCCTGCTGCTAATGAAATGGAATCCGGCAGATGCTGCCGCAATTCCTTGGGGAAAGCACTTGTGCAACAGGAGAAAGCCAGCGAAAGTTTAGGAGAGGAACATAGCTCATCATTTTCAAATTCAAATAGCCGAACTAATCCTGAACGGAAGGAAATGTACAGAGCCTTTAGTAGCAATTAAATGAAGCGTGAAAATGCGACTTGGAGAAAGACAATTGGAGAAAGTTTTTTTTTTACTCAGACGCTCAATTCCTCCCATTCCATTGGTCGCAAGAATTCATTTGCGGTTTTGAAACTGTACAGAGGCTTCCAACAAGTGCTTCATTTCATTTCCTTCCATATTTGTAGAATCGAAGAATGTGAGTTAGCATTGTATAATGTTTCAAAATTTTTAAATACAGTTTTGAGGCGTTCTGTATACTTACTTATAATAGTATTTGCCTTTGACACCTAAATTAAATTGCCCACTGTTTACCGTTTCAGAAACTTATGAAAATAATTTCCGAGTCTCGTTACTTTTGAAAGGTTCTGCACAATTTCTCCTGCATAATTTCGCTGACGTTATACAACGTCAACATAATTTCTAAAGCAATCTTCTATAATTTTAGAAGGCTTTGATCTATTTTTTTATATTATAGATGACTTTGAAAATTGTCTATTACGAATACTTGGCATATAAAAAAACCATCAACTTCTGCTACTAATTTCTGTATTTAGGAAAGGTCCTGAAAGATGTTCAAGTGCATTTTTTCTGAATGTTTGGATAATTTCCACTAGTATCTTTCTCTTTATTAGTTGCGGAAGCGAAGCGAATGCTACGTATTAGTGTTACTGTTAACCCTTGGCTGTAAACAATTTCTCACTTTTTCCATTCATTCATTTATGAAAGGCTCTGGACAATTTTCGCTAGCATTTTTCTTCATTTAGGAAAGGCTCTATAAAGAAATTCCGTTAGCATTTCGTCTTCATTTTTGAATAATTTTTTTCACTGAAAACTATTCAAGATTTATTTAATAGCTTCTACTATTATTCTTTCCCCCGAATTTATAAGACCATGCGATCGAATGCTTTCTCTCACTCATTTTGGAAGGCCCTGAGAAAATATTGACCAGAATTTGAGGCCTTGCTTTGAAAGGCTCTGTACAGGACATTATGGAAGCCACATAAGATGGCGGAGAGGAAAGGCTCTGTTTTGACTAATTTCGGTCCTTCAATTTTAACTTGTTGAATGGATGAAGGAGAAAGTGTGGAGAGAGCGGTCTCAGTTGGCTCAATCTGTCACACAAAGTCCAATTAATGTCACTCTCCCAACTAATCAAGGACTCACACACACCAGCCATACCGCCCACACACTTTCCATAATTAAACATAACGCTAGACAGCGATTCTCAACTAACTTAACCCACGTTACTTACCCCAACGTTAGTAGAGTGCTGGCCCTCCTAAAGCACCCTCAAACTTGTAAACTCCGCTCTAGCGAAAAGTGAAAGAACTCAAGGCACCTGCCTCGCAGATGCTTTCTCCTCCGCTCTCAACTTTCTCCACATTTCCCATTCTTTTTATCTTCCTTTTTTAAATAAAGCCTCCTGCAATTACATTTTTTGGAAAATGAGGGTTTAGAACAAAGTTCTGCCTCTGTGAAATCAAGCGGAAGGGGATGAGAGAGTGGAAAAGAGTTTTAAGTTTGAAAAAGCTTTTTGTTTTTCTATCTTTTCAAGTGGAAGAAAAGGAAAAGAGGGCTTAGAAGTGTCTTTGAATTGTTATTCCATATTCAAAAAAAAGAAGAAATGGATGCAACTGAAGCGGAAACCGCGGAGGGACAAGGAGAGGAGCGCGAGCGATGAAAAGCTTTCTCTATTTAGATTCTATCGCTTATTCACGGGCAGCTTTTTTTTTCAAAATATTTCAGCAACTCTTGTGTCAAATCATAAAATTTTGACAGGACAAAAACATTTTACACAAATTCACAAACTTACTAAAAGTCATATTTTATTCAGTGCTTTTGAAAATACAGAGACTTTTTGTTTCAAACCATACATTTCCGGGGCTTGGTTGAGCTCCAGGTTGTTTATGCAATCTTTTACTTTTTTGTCTGGGTATTTAAAAAAAACGCTCTGTACAAAAACCACTTACTGTAAGGAAGCATAAAAGCGTTGTTTGGTACCATTTTCGAATAGGGGAACCATATTTCAATAACCATTGCTATTTTCGGTTATTGAATCTAATTTCCAGAGAATCTGAAATTCGAAAAGTAAGCGAAAACACTTTATATAAAGTTAACAATCGAATTTCGACTGAAATTTCTCCACTTATTTTGAATTTAGTTTCTACTTTCTCTTTTGAACTTGTGAATTTAAATTAAGGCAGATTAGAGGGAGTATACAATCCTGTGTGAGGTGTTTGAACTTTTTTAAAAAATGGTTCATTTGAATGCGGGCGAAAGGAAGTGAAAAGTTTTTCATTAAGACACTACTCACTACTTGAGTTTTTCTGTTAGTGAAAGCACGGCGTGAAGCACAGTGCGAAAGCACGGCATGGTGCTTATGTACTGGTTGAATTGTATTTGCGAATAATAGGGTAAACGTAAAGTTTTGTGTGAATTATTATCTGGCCTGATCTCTCAATTTCCTTTCAATCCCAATTCGCCGCCCCTTTTCTGCAGGCATTCAGCCCTAAAACCACAAAAACCTAAACCTAAACCAACCTAACTCCTCAACCCACTCTCCCTCCTACCTTTTGAATTTTGAAAAACCCGCCATTTCCATTTCCAGTCTGCTTCCCACCGCCACAAATGCATTCAGAACACTCCTCTCCTCCATTTAAACCACTTGATTTTAATCACTTGAATTTGTTTGAAATATCATAATAGTTTTCAAGCAGGAGAAACTAGATAAGAATAAAATTAATTTCATAATTTCCAAATACCAATTTTGCATAAAAATGTTCATTTTTAGACAATTCGAGTATTATTCATTTTCCCTGTTTGAACAAATGGCTGAAGTTGCCGTTGTTCCCTCTTTACAATGGAGGACTGACAAAATATATTCTTGTGTTAGGGTGTGCAGCATTTAAAGCTTGATCAATTTTATTTCAATTATTGATTAAAATCAAATCGTAACGTTCAAAAATTATACCTTGAACTTTTTTTTATCAATTCAATAATTCATTCAAATAGCTTACGCTTTTAATTGATTTTAATCAGGCCTGACTAAAATGGCTAGTGAGGCTAGTGCTGAAGTGGAAGCGTCTCTGGCTGGAATGAATGCTTGGAAGTTCCAAGCTTTTGTATGACGCTGACTTATGAGAGGAGCCGTTAGAAAGGTGCTTTTGATGGACTTTGAAATTATTAATGCAACTCACCCAAGGAGCCTTTCTTCCAAGTTCAGCAGCGCTCCGTTCCCATCGCTTCACAACGTTTCGCAGCGCTTCGAGTGCCACTGGACAAGATCAATTATTCAAAGAAACGCAACTTCACTCCCATCACAGACTTCCCAATGCTCAGCGTCAATCCTCCAAATTAATCAAAGCGACGTGTCATGACAGCTCGTGCTTCCTGGACACTCTTGACACACGATTGAGAAGCACTGACGCTTCCGCCAATCAAATACACCGCACATAAAATACAGTCACAAACAGAAGCACTTTCCACAAGCGTTCTCTTTCAATAGCCCTAACCAACTTCTTACGGTGACAAGCTAAATTACTGTGTCAAGAAGCACACAGTACACACGTCCTCTAAAGGTTAAGTGCTTTAGCTACAGAAATGATCTTCCGCCGAAACTTTTTATGTTCAACACATTGTGTTTAAGACCAACAGTACTTTTAGAGGAAAACGTGCAGAATGTTTATAACAGTAGTTTTCTTATTTTGGAACAAAACGTGCGAGGTGCGACTGCTCAACACATGCTGCTTTCTTGGCAAACACTCTGAGCAGTCATTTTTTTTAAATGTTGGCAATTTCAAGAAATTTACAAATTGACCAAATTGTGAATTTTTAGAAAGATTTGGAGAATTGTAAACTTTAGAAATACGCATCTGTCGTTACAAAAGGCTCTGGAGACTTTCACAGGAGTCAAACTGACTTTTGCAACTTTAGAGTCGACGCGTTTTGAAACTTTTCTAAAAGCACGTTTCCCGTGTTTGAAAAGTCCATTTAAAGTAAGTTGTTCCAAAAAGTAGTTGAGGGGTCGAGAGGTCAAGTTGAGTTACGGTTGTCGCTGTCTGTTGGTAGAAGAGGCGTGACGAGAATGTAAGTGGAAGTGGCGGTGGCTTTAGAACCTTTGGAATCTATAGAGTAAAATTAGAAGTGGCTACTGTGGGAGAATGACTAATTTAGAAAGTAAGTTCTTCGTTTTTGGATGTGACGCTAGAATGGCAGCGATGCAGAGATCTCGAACCCTCGACTGCGACTGGTGGTTGGAGCGGCTTTCACCACCTTTTTACTTTCTCCAGATTCCTTTCTAACACTGTTCCAGTGTCAGGGCCATGCGAGCCCTCCTACCGACTTGGACATTCGTCGAGGCCCTTGTCAAGGTACTGACCATGAGTCTCGACATAGCAACACAGGAAATGGTCACTTGACACGAAGGGTCAAGTACCGGTACGCGGGAAGTCTTGGAGTCAATTTACAAAGGCTTTTTTTTTGTATCCAACGTTAAAGCTGAGCACGTGCCAATATAGAAAGAGGCAAAAATTATTACACTTCCGACAGAGCGGGTACGAAAGGATTTTTCTTAAAGTGGAGCAAACCAAATGGTAAAAGAGTTTCCGAAATTAGCTTGAAACGAAGATTTTTCAAGGTGTCGACTAAAATTGGCGTTTTCTTTGCTCTCAAACAAAATAATGAACCACGAACATTTAAAAAAAAAATCTTAAACGCTGAATAACTAAGCTAAAATAAAAAATTAGCTAGAGTATAAATATTCTATCTACAAATGGAGTAACTGTATGGCTTATGTAATGTTCAGTGGGGATGAGGGTCACTAAAGAACAAGTTTGGTAAACTTCTCCGAATCGACAATTGCCATACGCTGGAGCTCCATGGCGTAAGACATTGGGTAGGGCGACCCCATTTTATAAAAATCAGCATAGGTTAGTATTGGCGACTCCTTTTCGAAAACGGTAATGGCCACTTGCTCTGCTGTAGCAAACCAGTCATTTGCAGCTGCAATTGAGACTTCCGACCAGTTGTGGGCGGGACTACAAAGGATGCAATTCCTTCATATTTAAAAAAACAATTGCGGTCTATACCGTTATTTCACCTACATCAGTTTTTCACCCTTCGGTAGCTTCATTGAACGAGCTGGGGTCAGCCCCGGAATGACAGCAATGAAGGCTTGAAAAGCTAGCTCGATTCGGTGTAAATCAGATAGCGGCATCCACCGGTTGACATCTTCAACATCGATGGTTCTAAATATAACAACAAAAAGCAGTATTAAAGACTGACCAAATTATTCACAGTCAACAACATATAAAAACGAAAACCTACAGAAAAGTCCCGTAGTCACAAAGAAAGACTTCAGCTTGATTTCCAGCGACGGAGGTGACGAATCCTCGCTTGCATCTGCCACCCGGCTCCTCTCGGAAGGCGATATACTTTTGATAATCATTTGATTAATAATTATACACATTAAAACGTTAATAACTCGCTCTGGAAAATACCGCTGAAGATTGAAGCGGCAGTACATCTGTACAGAATGATCCTTCCCAGCTTCTGGCTATTTCCAATTCCAGTGCTCTCAAACTCGCATGGGATTGCTGCTGATGGAGTACGGCGACTTTTGCAGGGGAAATTACGCTAACCACCTTCACACCGATTAATTTAGGTTTCTCCTCCATCGCTGCCGCTGCTTCTGCGCATGAAAACATATCTCGTGTGCGAATGTTCAACCAACCACAACTTCGGTCGCTATATGGCTCTTCGGACCGGGAACCCTGTAAATTGTAAAAATTACTCATCAGTCATCACTCATCAGTGTATTTCTTTCTCACAACTCTTAGGAGTCATGACTATGCTAATAAATAGGATTGCTCGCTTCTCGCTTCCCTCTCACCGGAATTTCAGCGATCGCCCTAATCCACAGACCGCGTAGATACGATTTATGAAAACGAATTTCCGTATTCCCGATTTCACTCAAATTAT
>VYYI01001258.1:0-20797 GCA_021029175.1 Bilobella aurantiaca
TAAAAAACCGTTGTCAGCCCTCCAAATAAACAATATTTCAAAGGCCCAGTAAATAACTTGGGAAGAAATCTTTTTGGGCCCAGAAAACGGCCTTGATCGGAATGGTCATTTATCGGTTCATCTTAAACTTGCAAATATTGCAATTGCCAATTTGGCGTATTTCATACAAAATTTGACACTGTTCCATAAAATTTGACAGGCCAATTAGTGGGAAAGACTGCCATTGGGAAATATGTTTTTGTGCAAAATACTGTTCCAGCATTTACGCCCTATTGTTCCAGTGACCCAGTTCGTGGTATTGCACAAACGAAAAGCTATCGCACTAGCTAAGACAAAATATGCCTTTTCTCGTTACAATTCTAATTTCCTATAACTTCATTTTCTGCTAACGTAACTCCGGAAAATTGTCAACTTTCCAGAATTCCATTTCCGCTTCCATTCCGCTGTCGAGAGACAAAAGAAATCCCCTTTTTCTTGGAAAGCCAAATTCCAGCTAGCTTTTCCAGCCCTATAGCTTTCCAGCGATTTTGCGTTTTACAGCGATTTCGCATTTCAGCGCACAGCGATTCCGAGCATCAATAAAATTGCTTTATTGTTCTTCTAACCTCCTCTCTTCGATCATCCGCCCCTCTCAACCACTTACGTGTGAATCCAATCTAATGTCAAATTGGAGTATCGGCAGAAGATGCCTCAATCCCGACGTAACATTCATCTTCGCTCCCTTGCGACCGCTAAGGGCCCCCTTCACCCCCACCAATTAAAATTAATCCTCGGCCCTTTCCCTTTTAAAGTCCCTTCAAAACCACCACAAACACTTCACTTCACCACCCTTTAAGTACCCTTCGCGAACTGCCCATAAAAAAGCGGACACGGAAATTCCATTACTCTCCAGCCAAAACCACGTGAGCTCGAGAATTGAAAACGTAAATGGGAGTTGGAGTAAAGTGTTCTCAATTTTAGGGGGATTTTGAAGCCGTGGGCAGGATTTAAGCGGTGCACGGACTAACACTTTATTATTTATATATAAAAGTACGGAGGGTTTTGTGGTTATAAAAAATGAGGAAGTAAATGTCAACTTGAGGCTTTTTTCTTTGATTCCGAGTCTTTATATCACGAGTTGTTGCTTTTTTTTTTAGCTTGATTATATCAAAAGTTGACAAACGAAGGGGGAGATTGAATGGGAACTTTTGGAGAAACCGCGGAGTTTTTGCTATGAGGGTTCTTTGGGTAATTGTAGAAAAACAAAGGTCGTAATTGGGAAAGTTTTTTAATTGGAATTGGAGGGACTTGGCCCCCTTAAGGTCGGGCTACACTCTGCTATTAAACTGTGTTTACGTTATGGGAGACGGTCGTCGTCACCAAGGCCTTGAGACACCGTTGCCCACGTGCCGCCGCCGCCGCTTTCTCCCTAAGACTAAACCGTGGAAAAGAAAACATCATTGGCACGAAATGGGAAAAGTGAAAAGCTCATCTCGCATTGGCTAACGCCGCAGAATCCAGAAGAGAGATTTGAAA
The DNA here is from genome assembly GCA_021029175.1 of Bilobella aurantiaca. Lineage (NCBI taxonomy): Eukaryota > Metazoa > Arthropoda > Collembola > Poduromorpha > Neanuridae > Bilobella > Bilobella aurantiaca. The sequence continues at coordinate 1,516 of VYYI01001258.1, forward strand.
CTTATATTTACAAAAAGGCCTTACCGAAAAAATCTTATATTACTACAAACAAAAATTCTAAAAAAAATGTTAAGGACGGGCTAAGTGACCAAATTTGTTTTTCTACAAAAAAAACTGTTATTGCATCTTTTTTATATATAAATTCAATATTGTAATTCGTCCTGAAGCTGTCAATGCTCGATGTACTTTTGTATTGTAAAGAAGAACATTTAAATAATAATTTTTGTATGGGCTGGAGTTATGTTGTTTTAAAAACTATGCATTTCACTAATGCATTTTTCTGAAATGTCAACATTTGGTATTTGCAAAGTATACATATGCTTATGTAGACCAAAGTTGACAACTTCATGACGATTTTAAGTGGATTTTTGTTTTTCGTATTGTACTCGTACTACTTGAAGAAACATATTGCAATGCACTTATTTGAGAACTACTTTTTTAGAAGAGCGGTTTGATTTACTGAGAGTTTTTTTTTTTTTAGATTTTTTTTTAATGGAGCCACGAACAGCGAGGCACGGAAGGAAAACGTAAAATAAGAAGTGGCGCATTTTCCTGGGAATTCTCACAAAGTGGTTTCGTTTTATTTGTTCGATTTTCAGAGTTGAGCTCCCATTCCGTTTTGACACCCAAACCGATACGGTAACTATCGCTTGACCCGAAATTGTACAATTTCAAAGTCTTACCATTAAATTTTGGGTTCCGGTTTTATAAAAACACATTTTTTTTAGAAAAAAAAACGAGTTTACGAATTTACTAACTTTCTGCACAAACTGCTTCAAAACAGTCAAAAATTTTCAAAACCCGTAAAAAAAATTATTTACAAAATAAAACTAATATTTTGTAGACATGTAAAATCTGTTTCTTAATTTATCTACAACTATCATTTTGTTTTATGAAATCCAATCTCCTTAGTTTTTTTAATCCTTGCCAAATTTATTTCAAAACAAAGTGATATATTAGAACAAACTAAAACCTGCCATTTTAGTTCTTGAGCTTCGTTTACGTATTCTTGAAGTTCGTTTATTCCGTTTCAGTGAACCGTTTCACGTCGGAATGTAACAAAGAGCATCTCTACCTAACTTTCTTTTTTCTATGAAATTGTAGAATTTTGTGCCTGCTTTCTTTTGCCTCACCAAATCAAAGGCATGAAAGGAGTATATTGCTATAGGTAACAGGTGAAAAATATCCTAATTGAATCTTACCTGCTTTCTCTCTCGGTAGTACGCCTGACGCCGCTTGAGCTTGGAACCCGGCTTCTTATTTGAATCCCGCTGGAGGGAACTGCTTCTAGAAATTAGAATATTAGAGCGAATTTAGAAAAAGGCAAGTTTTAAAAAGAGGGAAATTTAGAAAAAACCACATTTAAAAAACGCAGAAGGGAATCAGGACGCAGATGCTTGAAGGACTTGATGTTGAGGAATGACTTCCCTTCACAAATGGAAATGAGTTTCTTATAAATATGGAAGATCAAGGGAAATCTAATTTAGAAAAAGACTTTCTCCTACTTTCCCCAAAACGTCGTACTTTTCTAAAGTGGAGTTTTCTAAAAAGTACTTTCCTCCCCTTCTCCTAATGGCCACTCTCTGAACTAATTGAGTGACAAAAATTTTAGAAAAGGGAAATGATGCTCCTCATTAGTTAGAGCTCAAGACCTCACCAATTAATCACACCTTTTGTTTTCCCATTCATTCATTCCTTTGAATGGAAAATTTTTAAAATGAGGAGGAGCAGAACGCTGCCCTTTTTAAAAAAAACAAATGCTTTCCACAAATCATTTTCAAAACGTCCAAAAACCTTTCCAAGAGCTCATTTTCAAGAGCACGTTTCCGACGAGCTTTCTCCATTTCCTCTCGAGAAAGTGCTTTTTGTTTTGAATATCAATTTGAATCTCTATCGCGCATTCTCGCTGTTTAGAAAATATTGGTATTCAAAAGCGTATACAATTTCTAAAAGCTATTCTAAAAATCATAACATGCCTCTAGATATTTTATAAAGTTTTTTCACATCAACGCAATTTCTGTAATCACAACTTTTGTAATATAGTCTCTTTGTAAAAAAAAAAATAATTAAATTTGAAACCATTATATGCGAAACAAGCCCGTTTTACGTCGGTGGACGAATTGACGTAACATTGAATTTTCTTCAATGCCAATTTCCAAAAGATTTTACCAATTCGAAATTGAAGTAAAAAAATGCATAAAAATTCATTTTTCATGTCGCTCAAGCATACTTGCCCTCTAGACGGGCTTGTTTGGCTAATAGCAAATTAGTTTTCGATTGGCGTGAAAATTTAATTTGTCAGAAAAAAAAAACATTTTAAAATGCCCATCTATAAAGCTAGGTGTAAGAGTGAAAGTAAGAAGTTTTGATTTCCTTTGCGTAAACTTTTTTTCTCACGCACGCAAAACCTACAATTAATAAAATTACGGATATAAAAACCGACATTTAATAAAGTAGGTTTATAGAAATTTCAAACTTTAAAAAAACTAGTTTTACCATTCAAAACTTCAATGTGTGTCATTTATCTCCACCTTACATTTTCATAATTGATTTGAATTATTGCAAACTCATAATTCAATAACTTAATCGTCCTCTTAATTAAATGGTACAAACCACTTAAACCACTTTAATTAAATCGAAAATTTATAACAGGTATATATCAGAATGGTGTCAAATCACCTTTACTCATCAAAGTAGGTGTTAATTCGCTCTCAAAAATTTATTGAAACGATTCTACCAAAACGAGTCTTCAATTGTAACCATCATTACAACAAAAAACTTGCAGCATTGTATACCTTGCTGTAATGCTAAAGCGCTGCAGCTTGAGAAAAGTTGCGTTGGATTAGTGTCAAAAGACGACGCGAAATTCGTAGAAAAAAACGTTTTTCCTTGTGTTTGTGTTTACTTCAAAGTCATGTGAGCGCGATTAGACACAAGGAAAAAGTTTCCATCAAAGTTCTATTGTGTGCACATGATTTGAAAATGACACGCATCTTCCTTTCTCTCGCTTTCTCTTCCAATTTGTTCAAAAGTTTTTAAATAAGCGGAAAATTGAACCCACGGACAACGGCAACTTTCACCGCTCCTCCCAAAATTTGCATTTATTTTGTTTACTACGAAGAAGAAAAAAACACACCTCCGCTTAAGTCAACAGGACTTAAGCACACACCTACACTGCTTTTTTATTTATTTAAAAAACGCTCTCCTCGCTTTTGAGAAGCTTTAGAGACCCACTTTGTTTTTTAAATCAAGTTAAATAGAAAAAGAGAGGAAAATTGTTAAAAGATCTTTTCTATTTTACGTGTTTTTAAGGCTCTCTATGAAAGTGAATTCTTGGCCTTTGGAATTCCTGCTCAAATGAATGAGGATCAAAAGTGAATCGTTTTTTTTTTCTTCTTCAAATTTTCGTGTGTTTTTTTCTTGTTTTTTTTTCCTTAAGAAGTGCTTACGTCTCAGCCTTTCTGAATGATATGGCTTTAGTTATGGAGAATGATGTTTGTAGTGAATTTGCTCTTTCATCTTCCTCAGCCTCCTCATAATCCTTTTCATCTTGGTCTGAAAGAGATTCGTAGTAGTCAGGAGTCAGGGTCGTAATGCAGCGATTCGGAGGCCCATTGCAGGGATGGAGGCCCTGAAATTATAATGTGATTTAATGGACTGGCAACGATCAATGAGGAAAATAGGCCATTCAGCAGCATTTTACGGCACTAAATGAACGGAGAGATCAGTGATTCTTCCTTATTATGTAAAAAGATGTGATTTTCAAAAGGCTGGAGATTTTGTTAGCTAAAAGAGATTTTTGAAAATAGAAAAACGCCAAAAAAATGTAGAAAACAGTCAAGAAAAACGCTGTAAAACATTTTCGCAAAAATACTGTCAAGCCTTTTTGCAAAAACGCTAAAAACTCAATCAGGGGATTAAAAGTAACGAATATGCAAAAAATTTTGATGAAAACTTGCAACGTAACACTTGTAGTGGCATAAGTTACGACGAAAAAGTTTTTTTTTTACTATTTAAAATTTTTGCAAAAAAAAAAAAGAAACACCATAATCTTTTACGATACATTTTTTAGTACATTTTGAAACGATGTATGCTTCAATTCGAAAAATAGTTTAGTTTGGCTAATGTTAAAAAGCCTATTTTAGAAACAGTAAGTTTTATTCTGCGTTTATAGCATGTTCAAATTTTTGGATTTTATGATGTCTGTCTCCTGAAGTTTGCAGAAATTCAAAATTTCAATTTTCAATTCTAGAATTTTCGAAAGAGTCCCAGAAAATGGAAATTTCGTATCATGTATAATTGCTACTGTCACAAAAGTTATTTGTGGGTTATTGACTTTAATTTTTGAAACGCTCGTGCTCCTGCAAATCGATCGGTACAATTAATTATTTTTGTTTTATTAATTTCTTCTTCTTTTTTCAAAAAATGAACTCTACAAATTTATTGCTTTTTTAGGTGGCGATGTTTGGAGCTTGGAAATTCCTTGTTCTACGTTCCAGCAAATCAAATTCGAGTTTTCCGCATTCAAACTAATTTTAATGGCCCGTTGTCACGAAACGACGTTTTGGCGTATCCACGAATGTTGCGATCGACTCGAAACGCAAAAGCTTAACAGAAACGATTTTTGTATACGCAAGCAATAAAGCTTTTAGAAAAATTTAAATTTGCAAATGAAATATTAGAATTTCAGAGTAAGGAGCTTTTTCAATAATGGAACTCAAATTTTCAATTCAATAATCGGATTTGCAAAATGAAGAATGGAAAAAAATAAATGGAAAAAGTTGTTTTTGCATATATGGAGTCGTGCGCCGTTTTCGCCTTTTTCGAACCCAACAGAATTCTGTTCTTACTTCATTATCCCACCTTGCGTCATCTCTAGGTTCAGCGAAGGTGTTGCCTAGGTTACAGGCCACGAGAACACCGTGCCCCTCCACGGTTTCCAGGGGCAAGTAAGCCTTTTCAAGTTCAAAGTTATTGAAGGAACCGCGCCGAACTTGCCAAAGTCGTGAAAGCCGCCGCGGGCCGCTCCCAAACCTTCCGAAAAACGGACTTTGAAACTGCGCAGAACATATAAGGACACTTTGAAGGGTCAAGTCCCCGCTCATTTCCAAAACAGAAACTAAGGCACCACTATTGACCAAAAACGTTTTCAAAGGGTACAAATAAGACACTACTTCTTCAAGGGAACCACAAGTGATGAAATTTTCAAGGGTCTCAAAAGACGCTTCAAATTTTCAAGGGAACACAAAAACAAGATTTTCAGGGAAAGCAGAAATTTTCAAGGGATCCTGAAAAGGCGAAATTTTCAAGTGAGACACGCTTCAGATTTCTAAGACAGGCAAAAAGATTTTTGGCCACTTCAAAATTTTGAAGGCCACTTCAACTTTAAGGGACACTTCAGTTCTTAGCAGCCCTTAATCACTTCCACTTAAAATCATGTCACTTCATTCCCTCTTCTGCTATCACTGCGTGGAGCACACAATTTCTAAAGTTAATTTTCCAACCTTTTTTTTTGCCTTTTCCTTTTTTTTTGCTCCTTATTTGTTTTTTTTTGTGTTGGGAATTAATTACCCAAGATTCCCATCCCTCTATAAAATTATCAGCAATCATACAAATATTTATTATTTGCACACAGGAAAGGGGGCGTGGACTAATAAACGTTTTCTAAAGTAAACACTCCCAATTTTCAAAATCAACCGCTCTTGCTATCAAATTACCAAAAACAGAGGAAAAAAACTCAGCAAAGTAAAAAAAACGCTCAAGTTGTCAATTGACGTAGACACTGACATACATTGGCATATTGACATTACAATGGATTTTTGCCAAAAAAAAGTGATTTAGCATTAATCAGGGAGCGACGATCCCTTGAACAAAGCTCGCTTTGGTTGAAGTAAGCAAAAGCAAAACTTTCTGTCTCTTATAAAAATTCAATTTTGCAAACTAAGCCTAAAATGAAAATCTGTGTTTGAAAAAAATGAACATCAATATTTGAAGGGAACATAGCTTTTGCTAAAGAAAAAGGAAAGAGTGAAAATGAATTTTGAATAAAAAAAATCATGGAAAATCAGAATTTCATGGAAAAAAATTTTTTAAGGAAAATCATGAAATATTTATTTTCCTTGAAAAGATTTTTTTTCATTTTTAATAGAAAATTTTGTTAATTTTTGAAGACAAAAAATTCTTCATGCAAAATCATTCTTTCTTGATCATAAACGACTATTTCATGATCATGAAAAATCATTCCTTCGAAAAACCATTATTTCATGATTATACAAATAATTATTTTATGATCATGAAAAACCATTCCTTCGAAAAACCACTATTTTATCATCATGAAAATAATTATTCCATGATCATGTAGAATCATTATTTCATGAAAAATCAATATTTTTTAATCGTAAAAAAATTATATTTTAGAAAAAAAATCATTCTTTCATGATGACGAAAAACACACTATTTCATCATCATGAAATTCCTTAAAAAAACACTCTTTCATCATCATAAAAAACTTTTTATAATTATTTCATAATTATGAAGAAAAAACGCCAAACCATTACTTCATGATATCATGATCATGAAAAATCATTATTCCATGAAAAATCATTGTTTCATGAAATTTTTTTTTGAATAATAATAATTTTTGAGGGAACCTCTTTTTTTTTTGGAGTAGAAACTAAGTTTTTGAAGTGTATTTTTGGTGAAATATTGTCTGGGCGTAGATCTGAGAAGTTAATGGAAATGGAAAGTACGAAGTCATTAGGGATAGATAAGTTTGAGAGTCTAAGGGCCCTCCATGCCTTCTAAGTGATCAGAGGATAATTAATGTTAATAAGGCTAATCTCCCTTGAGTAATTTTGGAAATAGTTGAGGAGTAAATCCGAGTAAATCGAAGGAAGATGAATGGGTGATAGGAGCCCATGGGATTTTACTCAATTCCTCTTTTATTCCCATTTACAGAAATTATCAAGAAACTTTCACTTCCACAGGAGGAAGTTCTCTCTCGAGCCACATACAGGGTGCTACTCACTTTTTACGCCCAACCTAAATTTGCATAGAGTTCAGAGACCTTGAGCTACGGAAAAGACCACTGGCGCTACGCCATTTAAAACTCTTGATGGCCACCCTGTACAACATTCACACGGACTTTGGCAGCAAATATCAATACTTTCACGAGAACCACGTAAAGAGCGCTATCAGCCTCACCTATCCGCCCATCCTCAACAATTCACACGGTTTTCCATAATATAGTGCTATCACACATGCACGCAAAAGCAGCAATAAATCTCCAAGGTCAATGACATTGGGAATTAAATATAATTACAATATTTAGAACCATATTAAACTCGATTATCTAAACAAATATGGGGCAAACCGAGACACAAAAATGTGGAATGAATCAACTTACTTCACTTTTTAAGCGAGGAAGGAGAAATCTGTCACAAATTAAAAATAGTATTATTAAAAATCAAAAATAAGCAATCATTAAAAATTAAAATAGGTAAAATTGATTATCATAAATCAGATCAAAATCATTTATAATTCAATAAAGCAAGGTCAAAATTATTCAAAATTATAAATGAAAAACAAAACACAAAAAAAAAATAAAAAAGTAATTAAGAATTTGAAGAATTTTACAATCAAAAATCCTTTAAAAGAATAAGAGATCATTGATAGGTCCACTTACTCTGTGTTTAGTAATAGAACTTAAGAAATTCTGTCATAATTCTAAAGGTCAAAAGGTCAATTACCCTAAATTTTACGGTCGCTTATGTCACTCCAATTTTGCGATTTCAGTGATTTTGAGGCTTGACAAAATTCCTGAGCCAACTACAATGAATGACTGACCCCTTGTAAAGTCATCGAAAGCGTAAAGGCTTTTACAAATTCAATTTTATGCCTTTACAAAATAAGGCTCTTGCCTTCTAAAATTCTGCAACTCGGTAATATTTTCATAACCTGTCAGATTACCCACCCTGAATATCATCATACATTGGAAAAGCGTTTGTAAATGTCAGTTTCTGACATTCTGAAAACGCTCCGATACAATTCAGTGGGTCGCTTATCCCTCTTCCCACCTAATTTGGTTAAGGCTAAAACCTTGTGCAACCTAATAAAATTAGCATGCCAAATCAGAACACAAAAGAATTCTGCATACCTCAAAAATCTATGGCGGAGCACGACTCTTCAAAATCCATTCCTTCCTCATCAAAAGCCACAAGAAAGGAAGGAAGAATGGGGAATTGAGCACAAGAATTTTCCTAGGAAAACTTCAATAAAATCATCCTTTTTTCCAGGAAAAAAAAAAGGCTGGAGTGGAGTCGCTGGAGAATATGCTGGAGTCGCTGGAAGTGAGCATAAAAACAAGGGAACTGCTCCGTCTGGAAATTAGAGGTTTGGCATGAATGCCTCCCTATTTCGATCATCATCACAGTTCCTGCAAAGGCAGTGGCCACATAAAAGAAAATGACCATCTCGCTCCCATTCAAAACGATTTACAGAACGAAGAAGGAAAAAAAATGGAACAAACAAATCAGCGAACCACGGACTGGGATCCTGTGCCTTTATAATTGAATTCTGAGAAAAATCCACTTTCCTGGAAAATCGCTGGAACAGAGACTGGAGGGACTGGGGAGGTGGGCGGGCGTTGATTAGATTTGCAAGCTGAGCTTTTAGAAGAACGCTTTTCCTACGCTCAAGCGTTTTTTTTTAGGATTACGTTCATTAGGATTTAGGAAACAGCGCTAATACGCTGAAATCCGGTTAAATATTTATGTCTCCGGTCGGAATGAAGGAGGGAGATGAAGATGAATCGGAAGATGAAAACGTCCGCAAACTAATTCTATTAGCGAATAAAACGTTTCCGCACAACGTAAAACGAAATATCGGATTCCCAAATGCTGCAATATCAACAAAACTCATTGCAATAATAATTATTGAGTAAACTTTCCAAATGCTATGAATTTCTATATTTGGAAGTTTAAAATTTTGTATTACATATAATTAAAAGCCAAACAAAGCCCGTCCTAGGATCGGTTTTGATCTCTGGGATTACTGTTAACCTTCGAGTGACAAGCATAAATGAATGACGAAAATATAAAGTTATCTTTAGCTTCGCTTCCGCTTACTTAATAAAGGTTTGACATATCCAAAACAAGAATTTCCTATGCACACTCCCTGGATGATTTTGAGACTTTATTAACCCATCATATTTCCAAAAAATATGTCAATTTGTAAAGCAAAATACATAATGTGACAAATTGAATCGTATGGAAGAAAGCGTTACTCAAACAATTTAGCCAATCACTTTCACCAAAATTAAAGATTTTTTTTTACATTTCGACAACTTCTTTTTAACTTTTTCAAACTCATTTGATTCTCTTCTTTTGGTTCAAATAGCACTTGTGTGTGAAAATTTGAACTTATTTTTTATAACCACTGAGTCTATATCGCCAAAGAAATCACTGTTACACACTATGTGTCGAACACTTAAGGAATGTCCCCGCCGATTTTCTTTATGTAAATATACTGAAATTTGAACATTTAAAACAAATCATGAAAGAGTAGGGCGGGCATGTTTTGCCAGTTTTAATTTTTATTTTATTTTTAATTGTTGAGAAAATTTTACGGTATCAAATTTCACTGTTTGCTAATGTAACATCCGTTTTGATTTTCGTGATTTTCTCATCTCCACTAATTCCACTACAACTGCTATTTTTAACCAAGATTTAAAGAAAAATGGTAACAACGATAAACGATAATGATAATATAGAGTAATTTTAAGTTCTCGTCAAATATTTACATTTTCTGGACATGTTCTAACATGCTCTAGTCATGTTCAAACACGTTCAAATCGCTTTGGCAGTGAATTGATGGATTAGATTGTTGACTGAAGATATCCGGCTCACAAAATTGGGTGACACGTTAATCAAACATAGGGCCAAACTGTCATTGGAAATTTATCTTTTGCATTGAGCACCAAGACCATCCAAGAATTGACATTCAATATGCTTTTACTCCATGTCACTCGATTTCCCCAGTGACTACAGCCAACTGCCTTCAAAAGCCATAAAAACCGTGGCCGTTAGGCACGGCCAACGGCTCGCTTCCGCTTCCAGCGTAGAACACCATAATAGCTTAGCCTTCTTCTAAAAAGTACTACATAATACAATTCCTGCCCACCGCTGTCCAGGGGTAAAAGTACTACCCATGTTTTATTCATGGCCAGACAAGCCATGTAAGCGCATAGATCCTAAAACACATTTGTAGCCAAACAAGCTATGTGAGCACATAGTTCCTAAAATTACATTAATAACCAAACCATCAATGCTTCAAATAGAAATATTCTAATTTTACTCAAATCCAAAACCACCATTTAAGGGCAAATGGGTAGCAAAATTTTTAAATGTAAAATCAATTGTATTAAACTATATATTAAATTCAATTGTATTCAGAAATTCAGTGTATTTGAGTTTGTGCGTGACAGGCTAGAAGAGCTTTTTAGTTAGCAAAAGGAGTTATAGCTAATACTAAATGCACGATAACCACCACATTTTTACGCAAGCAAAAAATAGCTATAAAAATTCGACTTTTAGTAATAGTAAACGTGAGCGAGTAATCAATGGCTACCCTCAAAAACCCATTGATTACCTGCCACGCATTCCCATCGTTGTTTTCTTTTTTCAAAAAAATTTAGAATTCAAAAGCATTGAAAGAGCTTGAAAGCCCAAGTGTCAACAAATAGTTGAAAGGAGGCGTGGAGTCCGCGGCGGGAAATTGAAAGGCCCTTCAAAGTACCTCCTAGCGAACCGTCTAATTTTTTAGGGCCCTTTTCAAGAAGACAGTACTTAAGAAGAGGCGGGTAGTAATCTTTTTAAATTATAGATGAAATCCCTTCATGGCCTAGAGAAATGTCACCAAAGCACTTTTTCCTTTCTCCGAAAGATGAACAATGGGACTTTCTCCCAGATCTTCAGACTTTCTCCAGCCATTTTCTCCAAGTTCGCACAATAGAAAAGCCTTACAGCCATTTCAGCCACATCATGCGAATTCCAGCATCAATCACCATCATCACCACAAAAGCCAACGGTTTCCTCTGCCACTGTGCCACGGAGAAGATAAGACGCCCGCCGCCGCGGTGGGAATGAATCTCAATACCAAGACACTTGAAATGAAAATTAAGTGGCGGGAGAGGTGAGAAGGGGAAATTTTAATTAGTGGAAAAAGGACTCACCTTCTCCGGGGTCTTAATCAAATTTTTATTTCAAAATTTTTTTGAATCCGCACTTTTTTAAATCACAGGAGAACACTTCCAGGGGTCCAAAATTCTTGAAGGTGAACTGTGAAAGTAACTGAATAATATTTTTTCTTCAAAATTTCAATTTTATGATTGAGTTTTCGAGAGACGTCAAATCAATGTTTCAGGTGGAGAGTAAAGAGTTGCGGATTTGCGGAGAAAGACTGGCTGGATTTTTGACACCTCCAAGAGGGCCCTTGAAGTAGGCGACTTTTTGTATCCCTTCAAGGGTACGCCTAAGGGAGCTTAAGTTTCAATAGGTCTGGCTGAGAGCCAATAAGAAAGGTATTAAGGGTACAAGGTGTATTAAGGGAGGCAGTCAGGAAAGAACTGTTAGTAGATTTGAAGAGGCGGATGGGTGAAAGCAAAAGGAAATCACTCCAAGGCACTCAAAAACATGCTTTCACCCATGAGCAGAGCCCTGTAAACTACTTTGGACGAAATGGGCCACGATCCCTATAATTACCTCCAATGTCAAATTAAATTGGGCCTCAACATAGGTTAATTGGTCCAATTATACCGTGACAATCATAAAGGCCCAGGCTGCCAGAAGAGGCTCATAACCCGCTCACAACTTTCTCCATTCACGATCATCTCCTTATTTACAAGCCCATAATAAACATTTCTTACTTTCACTTTGTTCGTTGGAAAAAAGGCTCTTTTTCAAAAAGAAAGTTCAGAAAGCAAAAAGATTTATTGGGGTAAGTTGAGAAATTTTTGCATGATATTACTAGCCTATCCTACTAAAGCTCATCTTACTAGTTCTTCTTTAATAGTCCATAATTTATTTTTTACCACTTGCCTTTGCAAAAAAAAATCTTTCGTTTGAAAACGTTCAAAATCAGACAAGAAATAATCGTTATTGGGGTAATGTGAGACTTTCTTGGAAATTTGGTAGGCAATGCACGACCCATTGCTTACTAAAGTAATATCTTACTAAGTTTTTCAGGATTCAAAAAGTAAGATTTAAACTTCAAAGTATTGGAAAAGTAACCGAGTGTAAATACAATATTTTCGGGGGTAAGTTGAGAAAATTTGCAGTTTTACATACCTCGGAAACGTAATTTTTACTCTGCGTGACTTTATTAAAAGCATTGTTCTAATCAAAGGCTAATAATTAAAATACTGGGGTAAGTTGAGAATTTTTAATTTAAACCAACTAAAACAAAGAATTTATATAATACGGGCTCAATATAGTAAACTTTTCGAATTTACTTTGTGTAATAAATACGTCGAAGATATTCAGGATGAAATGAGTACAAAGTTATAAATTGAAATATTTACTGGGGTAGGGTGAGAAAGCCATATTTCTTTGTAGTTTTTTTTTTACTTTTTGTATCTGCTGTGGTTGAATAGAGGGTAGAAGAAGAATACGGGATGGTCACAAATAAATGTGGTTTATGGTTATATGACTCCAAAATCACGCCTGGCACTAATGTGCGGCTCACTCTTGGGAGAAATGTCACTCCTGTCATGAACTATCTCCTCATACAGCATCAGTGACGGATACTATCTGTTAGTATCTGTTGACGATGAGGGGATAGTCCTCCTAATCCCCTTTTCAACTTTCCCCAGAACTCCTTTCCTCAACTTTTCTCATTTCAAGTACAAGAAAGGAACTTTATGAGCGTCATATGAGGATAGAAATGAGGATGATGGGATCACAAACTTCTGCAAAGCTCGATTCTTAAATTATAACTTTTGTTTCTAATAGTACGGATGAACAATTTTAATAACAAGTCCATTCCAAAAGTTACCATTTTCAAAAAAAAAAAAAAACTTTTGAAAAAAAAAGTGATTTTTGAAAGCTATTCAATCTTATGAAATAAAAGGATATAGCAATTTGCAAGTTATGGAAAACTGCATATTCGTCAGTAGAACATTTAATTTTCACGCATGATTGCAAAGTTACATCAGCGGCGATACAACAATTCGTAAATACAAATGACAACCACCAACTAGCATAGTATAATATATTTTCTTAATTAATATTAATTTTAATTTCTTAATTAATTAATATGCTTTATTTGACTACTAACCTTTCTAATGTAGTCTGGCGTTCCGTACCGGTGACTGTTTATGTCGCCTCCTCAAAATACAAAAAGTTAAGCTACAATTTTATTGTTCTTGTTGTGTAACTGTGCACTTAAAATTACGTTAAATTTAAAGGGTAAAATAAAAATATCTTTTTTTTTAAGTTTCTGCGGATATATATTTTTTTGAAAATTTTGAACAATTTTGAACTTACCGAAACAGGCACGACGAGCGTAATCTGAGCACACTTCGTACGAGCAATTGCTGCAAGTATCGTCGTAGCGAGAAACGCTATTGTGGCGTCCTAAATCGTACACACACAAAATTGTACTGGGATATTCTGTATGATTTTTACTTTTTTACAAAATTGAAATTTTCAGTTTGTATTTTAAGCGTCTTCACCGTTATTTTACCGTTTGTTTAAATTATACTTTTATGATTTCTATCAAGGTGAGTTTGCCGAATGCACATATCGCATTTACTTCAAATACTCACTTAAAGGTCCATTAGCTTTACTTTAATCGTGCTTATAAACTAATGACTTTGTTTAATATCACATAACAAAATTTTCATTTGGACAAATCCTATACAATTTACAATGTTAAAAAAAAATTGGAAATGACGTTTCAGCAAAAAAAAAAGCTTTTAATTTTCAAAATACTACGTAGATCCTGGTCATGATAATTTGAAAGGGCAACGCTAAAATCTCATCAAAGTTAATTACATTTTCACAATTTATTTGTATTTGCGTCAAGAAATTTTTTTTAGCAAATCACTTTTGTTATAATAATAAGGAAGACAACATTATGAAGCGATTTTTGTGAAAGGTTTTGTTTCGTAATTTAGAAATTTTGAAAATAATTTTTTCGACTTTACCTGATACATTTGAGAATTTTGAATTCGTGGTCCCGTAGTATTCACCAGGTATTTGTTGTGGTGGATCCCTTCCCCAACCACCGCTGTACAAATTCTCTGCTGCAATATTCCAGTACGCCTTCAAAAATTTAAATATTTATTTATTTATTAAATCAGTTTAAAAAATTTGTACTAACTCATAAGTTTTGGTATAGCTTGTCCATTAAGTGGGTTTTTAATTAAATGAGTTTCTGTCTCAATATCCTTGATAGCTATTATTTTTGTATTGTTGTTTCAATGTTTTTGTGGTAATTTATAATGACAAAATAGGTATGATACCCCATTTCACACCAAATTTCTAATAAGGTGTATTTAAGTTGGACATTGAAGTTGGGTATTTAGTTGTTCTCACAATTAAGGTCCTAATCAGCCTTTAGTATTTACTACTGTTATTTTCTAGTTTACAACATTGGCACTTGCACTTTCGTGCATTGTTTACAGGGCCAACAAGTGGGGCAAAGTGGTCATTAAAAGTAAAAGTGACCGGTCTTGGAGCTCCTAGTCCACTTTGCAAATACAGAGTAACCTTCAATGCCAAATTTGTCATCAACTACTGAGGCCATCTTATAAAAGTGGGGAAAAAACCAAAGAATAATGGTTTGTTTATTATTTGTTTTTGTGGTAAACATTATTATGTAAGGACAGGGAACAATTGCGGTGTGCTCTACATAGGCCATTCAATTGCCGGTTGTCCGTATTTAAATAACGTTACACAAACAGTGATAAAAACGGATTTTATGAAGTAGCGAAAAACTTTTCTTGTTACACTTATTTACAACAAGTAGAATGCACCAAGAGCGTTAAAAATATTTTACTAATATCGTAAAAAGTAAGCTAAAGCGTTTTATTAACCTCTTGTAGACCCTCGGAGGTCACTTCCAGTCTTACCCAATAATGCGTTTAATGATTTAAAAAAAAACGGATTCATCGAAGTAGCGAAAGACCCTTACGCATCTCCTTTTTGAGACAATAGATGGGTCTGACACCTTTTGTCAATTTCATTTCATGAAAACGTGAAATATTCCGTATGTTCTGATACTTTTACACCTTTTGAGGTCATTTCCGGTAATACAATAGGCATTATTTCATATGAAGCGCCAATATGAAAACCCGATTTGAAATCAGTACACGCGTTCTCGCAACGGGTCAGAACGACGGATGAAACATGATTTAGCTTTCCCTACTTAAAAATTAAATCATACCAATATCTAAAACCAAATTGAAATTTAATTTTGAACTAAATTTTTAAAGCAATAACGGTATCTTTCTAAAAAAAATTCTACTACTGCAATTTGGATCGGTAGGATGCTAAATGTCACAAATGGTCCTACACAACTACTTAAATTATTTGACTTAATTATTTTCATGACAAAGTGTTAAATGAATTTTGACAGGATTGCCTTGAAATCGAAAAGTCCTTAACCCTGCCATCAGCGATTTAATTAAGCTAAAGTGCAATGCTCCAAGGTTAACGTTTAGTAGTGATTTATGTACGAAAATAAGCTACTTACGAAACCACTTAAATCACTAAATTGTAAATCTTTAATCTATATAGCAGCGCGCAGCGTTCTAAATCTTCCTTGAAACTACTTGCAGAAATCACCATCACCTAATACATGCGAGACGTTTTGAAAAAGTAACACTTTTCAATAAATCCTCAGCATGCATTTTGAACAACAAAAATGACATTTTCTCGAAACCAAAACGCTAAAAAAAACCCTGAACCAAAATGCATTCCTCGAACAGAAAAACTTGCTCTAAATTTAAGGACACCCTTTAATTGGAATCTTGAGAAAATTCAAATTGGAGCAAAAATTTGCCCGTGAACCGAATTCCTTGGGCATAATGGCAAAACCAGTTGCCCCTCGCCTTCCTACTCTGGTTTCCTTTGTACAGTTAATACAATTGTTTAGTCTACAGGAATTCCCAATCAGGTCCTCATTTCCTTCCCGGTTCCGCTTACGCTTCATCTAAACAATTGTTGGTCAACAAAACAAGAACTTCTCACGAGACGCTCTGTACTTAAGAACGGGTTTGTAAGAAAAAACAAAGCGAATCTTCAAGGGCCTAAATTCTACTGTACGAGCATAACCTAAACTGACCTACTTCTTTCTGTCGTGAGATCATGTCACAAAAAAGAAATTCTCATGTAATAGCCGCCTTCAAAATCCTCCATCTCTTCATCTCAAACATTTCACAAGGGGTTTTAAAGCAAAGTTTACCAAACAAAAACACTTCAGCATAAAACAATACGGAAAAAACAGGGCTCCAAAGCTGTGTTTTTTTTTTCAAGTTTTAAAACAATCATTTTACAAATATGATTTTCAAAATCCAGATTTTTGAATCGTTTTTACCTCCATCCTGGCATGAGGCCGCGAGGAAGCGGAGGAGGGAGGAGATGAGCGTCCTTTGAGCTTCACGGGCTGTTCTCGTCCCATTTTGAAAATTTTTGAAAAACACGAAAACTTTTTGAAACGGAAAAACTTTTGAAATTCAGAACAAGTTTTTGAATTTTGGAAAGTTTATTGTTCTAAATTTTTGAAACAAGAGCTTCACTTCACGCTTGAGGTCCATGGTGACTTGGTACTAGTACGGAAGAAAGGAGACATTGAACTTTGCGTTGACGCAGCTGAAGCTGCCGTTTCCTCCCTCAGTTTCCTTAATTCACCAATTGCATTGTTCTCTGGGGAAACTTTTGGTGGGGCCACTGTAGCGTAGAATCTTCCGGCTTCTGATTGAAAAAAAAAACACAATTGGGCGTTAAGTGGCCCTTAAGTGCCCTGGCTAAGGGAGGAGGACACTGCTCTCTTTTTCCTAACCAAGGCCCCCTCGTGCCCCTTGGGGTGAGCTATGCAAAATATTTGGCAGTTTGGGGGGCAATGCGATGGTGGTGTAAGACGCTAATGAAATGATTACGGCACATTGTAGCCCTTAAATTGACAACAATCCTTATGGGCCACTGAGGAAACAACAACCCTTTCACGACCAACACAGTTTGCCAACTCAGGCAAAACAACAATCCAAAAAGGAATTTTCCTTTACCTTTTTGCAACCTTTTCCACCTTTTTGCAATAGGGTGAACAGTGGTTTCACTCAAAAATTATTTTAAAGGGCAGTGTACCCCTGAGTTGCCAGATTTTTGACAAAATTTGTATGAAGCGGGGTACTTTTGGGACTTGCGATTTCTTTAAGATTTGTGTGTGTGTAATTTCCTAAAAAATTGTAGCTCGGAAAATGACAGATTTTTAACTAGCTGGTTGCAAAATCCACAATTTTTCAAGCAATCTTACAAGCTAAATTTGAAAACGAAATGTCAAATCGTATCAAAATTTTGAACTACAAAACCAACCTAAATAGGTTTCTGTAGTCGATAAAACTTTTTATTTAAGCTTGACCAATTTGTATGTTTCTTTTTCTAAACGGAATTACATTATGATTTGCAAAGGCCGAAAAGTCATTCACCATTTTGAAATTTCATTTCAATTTTCAGTTTTTTTAAAATTCTGTCAAAATGTAGTTTTAGATATGGACGACGGATTTCCGAAAGTTTAAACAAAACTTTTCAAAACTAAAATTTATTTGAACACTGTAACGGAGTCGTCTCTGCGCACGACTCACCACCACCCAACGAGGGAACAAGCAAGGAAGAAGAAGAGCAGAGGAACAGAAGGAGCGAGGCAGTCTCTCTCCACCCAGCACTCTGTCTGGACGTCATGCAGGAGCACTCTGCGGGAGTGTCAAGGGCTCGTGACCTGGAGGTCACCGAAGAGGGACAAGGGCCATCATCATCATCACATCATCGTCATTCGTCACTATAGTCATAGTCACACCCTTTATTCTATTGTTGTATTATTGGGACCAGTAAAGCGTTTGCTTACTATTTCCGCCCCAGGGCGTTATTGTTGTTTCAGGAGGTCACTTATTGAGTAGGAGGTCATGCTTCCACACTGGCGACGTGACAGTCGATTCCTAATCCAGCGGAGACGAGTCAAAGGTCAAGAAAAAGCCAAAAGTCAAGGAAAAGCCAAAGGTCAAGAAAAGTCAAAGGTCAAGGACAATGGTATGTGTAATTAGTAGAGTGGCAGCGATCTGTCGCCACTCTATAGTTAAGCGCGCGCAAGGTTAGGCCGCTAATTAGTGCTGTTAAGCGTAAAAAATAAGCAAAAAATAAAGTTAAAGATGAATAGAGTTAGCATAGGGTTAAAGGCCGAGGGAGACATTGTTCTCTTAATTAAAGTTCCTGCATAAGGCAGAGTTAATTAAATGATTAAAATTGAAAGAATTATAGTTAGAGAAGATAACAGAAAGAAATTTGAATTGTTAAAAGTCGATTTGAGGTCATTGTGAGGTCAATGTTAAAAACAGATGGGGCATGGAGAATTCTGCCTATGAAAAGTTAAAGAGATAAAAATTGAAGTTTAAAGCTGAAAATAGCTTAATTAAAGAAAAAAATCGTTAAAGTGAGATAAAAAGAGGCTAAAAAGAGTCCTAAAAGTATAAAAATTTCATAAAAATCGGTTAAAAGTTGAAAACAATAGTTCGGCAAGGGTCGAAATTTTTCGGAAAACGTAGATTTTTCAAGAAATTGTTTAAAAAATCAGCAAAAGAGTTTATAAAACCAGTTGAAGCATCATAATTGTTAAACAAGTTAAAAGTGAGGCAGATTGAGATTGAAAATTGTGTTTAAAAATCGTTTTTTAAAAGGCGAATCAAATGGCTAAAAAGCATGAAAAAATGTCTAAAACGAGAAAAAATTGTTCAATACACGGAAAAAATAATTGGAAAGTTGCATTTCGGAAGCGAGCGATGTAGCGTACTTTAAAAGTTGTTTTTAAAAAAAAAATGTAAAAAATCGATTTCAAAGGCATAAAAAGTAGGTGAAGTTATCGTTTTTATTGTTCCTAAAAACCAAGTTTAGCTAAAAATTGAGAAAATCAAAGGTCATGAAAGGTCATACGTAAAAAGGAAAAAATTCATATACATTTCGTTAGTGTCCAGAAAGTCAAGGCTAAAAGTTTGAAGGTCATAAGTCTAGACAGT